>WUAT03113500.1:0-12646 GCA_010015005.3 Ulmus americana | reverse complement strand
GTTAGCTGCTTCTAGTCTATCTCAATGGGTTTGAGATTTGCAAGCCATTGCCCTCCCAATACCAGCTGGCATGCTGCTACAGGAAGAATGTAGTAGTTGGAGGTGACGGGAAGTCCTTGAATGGTGAGGGTGAGTGCCCGACATTGTCTAGCACATTCTATCATCTCTCGGTTAGCAACCATGACTTGGAATTTCTTATCTTGGATTACTAGTAACCCAAACTTAGAGACGATAGCCTGATCAATGAAGTTGTGAGTGCTGCCACCATCCATTAGCACCATTACATTCTTGTTTTTCAACTTGCCCAAGACGTGTATGGTTTGTGGGTGTTCAATACGTGCAATTGCATGAAAAGAAATTCCAGGTAAGGCTTCATGATGTTCTGGTTGAGGTTGAATGCCCTCAACATCCTCGATGCTCATATCGGGTGAATCCTTGATCATAAATAACTGCGGTCATTTGCAACGATTGCCTGGAATGAACTTCTCGTCACAATAATAGCATAACCCCTTCTCTCGATTTTCTCGTGCCTCTTGATTGGTGATTCCATGGAAGGCTGCTGGTTGAGTATTGGAACTTTAGTTCATGCACTAGGTTGGTGGAGGTCCTAGCACACTAGCTATTGGGTTGGGGGAGGCCTTTGATGTCAAAAAGGTTGGTTGGGAACGAATTGCTGGTTTGGTCTCTTCTGCAGCTGGTTGCGTTCCTTGATTAGCTAGCCACTCCTATTGTATCTACCAAGGTTCTGGGTTGTTTAATTTTTATGTCTATGCAAATGTCATCTCGGAGTCCTGCAATAAAACAACCAATTAGAAAATTTTGAGGCAGGCACTCAACTCAGTGGGAAAGCTTTTCAAAAGCTTTTTGATAAGGTGCTACAGTGTGGTTTGTTTAAGGCAAGTTAGAGCTTCTGAGGGGTCCTCGTAGTCGGTTGGACCAAATCAGAGTTGTATAGCCTTGGTGAACTCATCCCATGTGAGTGGTCAGCGAAATTTCATCAACCACTTGTGCCATTGCAGGGCGATGCCTTCTAAATGGAAGGAAGCTAGCTAAACTTGTTGGTCTAGTGCAATGTTCTTGAAATCAAATTATTGTTTTGCCTTGTAAATCCATCCAGTTGGGTCGTCTCCATTAAACTTTGGGAAGGACAACTTGAGGTGTTGATGAGGGTGGTCATTGATAGTGTTAGAACGAGAAGTATGTGAGTGTGAGGATTCATCACGTGCAAATGTGTTGGTTTCGGGAGGGCTAGTATTTTGGCTACGGGAGGCTCGAAGAGATTGAAGCTTGGTTAACACCTCTTGTAGGCTGCGTTCACCTGATCGAAATTGGTCTCATGTTGTGCCAAGATTTTATTGACATCGTTGTGGAATTATGTATTCATTTTGCCGCGAGTGTCCATGGTCGGAATCGTACTTTAATACCACTAATATGAAGGAATTTTAAATAAAGAAGGAATAAGAGAAGGAGGGGATTGTTTGGTGAATAAACTGCATATTTTTATTGAACTCATTTAGGCTATATATAGCCATACAACTAGTAGGGAAAATCACAACAATGCTAAAGAACATGAAATGCTGAAGAATAGGAAAAAGAATAGCACCCACTATGCCACTCAAAGCTTACTCAATAACAGACTCAACAAACAATGACTAAACAAACAAATTAGACCAAGTCTTACCACTTCGTGGTTTGGTGCGTGCATAGCATGCATGTAAAGTGGCACATATCATATGAGTGATTGATTCATAATATTGATTTAAAATCCTAAATGTTACCGACGCTGCTATTTTAAGCATTTGGAGCTTGTTCGGATATGCTTAAGAAAACCAACTATTTGTTCTAATTTTCGAATTTAATATTTAAGGATAATGATGTCATTTCACTAGTATCATGTAATATATATATATATGATTTTGTTTTTCATAACTAAAAGTTTTTTTCTTTGTTTTTTCAAAAACATAAGGTAATAATTCTTTTTTATACAACTGTTAGGATCTGTCCAATAGAGTTATATACATTTTTATGTATTAAAAATATTTTGATTATGTAGTAAAAAAAATTTATTTCATATTATTAAATTATGTTATATTTATGTTTATTTGTTGAATATATTAAAGTAAACTAGATGTCATAAACTATATTAAACCAAACTTTGAATTTAACATATGAGAGATTCATATGTAGAAAGATACAATGTCAATAACATAGTTTAAAACAAGGTATGCAGTTAATAGAATAAAGTTGGACACTTTATTCATGTCAAGACTATAATGAATCTATATCTAGTTGTCAGAGTTAAACTCTAAGATAGATACATTAATGTATATCCTAGTGGTGGATGTACATTGGGCCGAGATCTAAGTGGAATTAATTTAACATATCTGTTTGATCTAATCAATTCACTTTAATAATCATTCATGTATTTTATCTTAATTCTGAAATTAATTCATATCTTTGTGTTTGGAATTTATGTCTTTTTATATACTAAGGATGAAGCCACTATGATAGCTAGTAGGTTAATATTCATGTATGTTGGAGATATAACTTGTAAATAATGAAGCGTGATTTATAGATATGGACTCCATGGCTCTACCTTAAAAGAGTTAAGGTTACCCACTTAAGAAATCATTTGAGTTAATGAAAAGAAAAAGAGATTTTGATCGTTTGAGCATTTGTTGTTCAAATGATATTTTATTTTATAAACAGAGTTTTTCCGATATAGAATGATTGAACTTAAGATAAAATGATCGATGAGGTAAAATGGACTAGACCTCGAGTCGATATGGATAACACATGGAGATATTACATGAATGATTGATCATGGACAAAAGGTTTTAGATCTCTCGTAATTACAGTATATAATCAAGAATGCAACTTTGGGTTTATAGTTGAGTAATTCCGAGGTTAATAATTGATAATTTTTTTTTTTGACTTGGAGTTAATTTATCTATGATTATTGGAGCTTGATTAAATATGTCAAGTGGGTCCCTTTGCTAACTCAAAATCCCTAAATTGAATATGTTAAAATAGTGTTTCGGGGACAACCGGTAGGTAAACCGGTTGTTTGAATACATAATGGTTTGTGGATTGGCTATTCGGGGATAACCGGTTGACCGCCTAGGTCCGGTCAACAGATTGTCTAGAAGTCTAGAGCGAACCGGTCGATTAGACCCTACAAGCGGTCAATCAGTTGACGGAAAATCCATGAACGAAAATCAGGTTTTTGACCTAATTTTATGATTTATATTAAATGGATATTTTTATTTGAAATACATATATATTTAATATATTTGTATATTTGAATTATGAATCTTGTTATGAGATATGTAATTCAAATAGATTTGTATTTGAATTATGGATCTTGTTATGAGATATTAATTCAAATATATATTATGCTTTTTATACTCAAAACCCCTTGAATTATGCACGATTTTGCAAGTTCCCACCCGAACTCGGAAAATGACCATAAACGACCCGAATTTACAGTTCATCTATTTAAGTGGGTATTTTTGTAGATGAACAGTAAATTCAGGTGGTTTTTGGTCATTCATTCTAACTAAGAACTACCGGAATTTATTGTTCATCTACTTAAGCATATAGTTTTTATAGATGAACAGTAATTGCAGGTGGTTTTGGTCATCCATTTCGTCTCTTAAGTCTCAACTTTAAATTCGGGTGGTTTTAGTCATCCGTTTCATCTCTTAAGTAGATAAAACTGTAAATTCGGGTGGTTTTTGGTCATTTTCCGAATTCAGGTAGCAACATGCAAAATCGCACATAATTTAGGGGATTTTTAGTATGAAAAGCCTATATATTATCTTGGATATTAAATAAGTTTATTTAATTTGATATTTTCCTTTATGGATTTACTAAATTAAATAGGAAAAACTTATTACATGTTATGTGAGGGAAAAATAATTTTAAATATAAATATATTTTATTGAGATATTTTATATACGACACACACAATTCTAGAGAGAAATAAGAGAGGCAGATAAAAAATTGAGAGCATGGTATAGTTTACATCTATCTGCTATGATCAAGATAGTTTTTGATCTTGGAATTTCTTGTGGAAGAAGAAGTAAGCCAATCTTGTAGAATCATCATAGGTGTAGCCACACACACTGGTTTGATGTATTGAGGATAGCAAAGAAAACAAGTTGGTTGAGGCTCTTCTAGGTGCGATTCGCTTTATAAGAGATAATTGATCATGTTTAATTTATTGTATCTAACATTATGAGTTAGATCCCATTTTTTTTTAATTTTTTAAAACCTTCATTTCCTCTGCATATTTTATTATTAATTTTTAAATAATTGGTATCAGAGCCACCTCATGATTATGCTAGGCACATAAATTAATTGATCGATTTTTTCTCCTTATATTGCATTGAATTTAAATTTTTAGTGAGATTGACATTCTAAGATTTCTATAATATTGTTATCATGATGATTTTATGGTGAATGTTTTTATTTATAAAACTATTGGGATATTTTTAATATTCAATATAATTTTTAAATTTGTCAATCATGATTCCTTAGAGGATATATGGATGTGTCTAAGCTTCTCATATAATAGGACGTGGTATCTTATCACCACTTAGATTTAATTGCTTTAAGTAGAGTTTTGTAAATTGGAAACAATATAGGAATTTTCTATAATTTTTCCTAACAAAGATGGAGGCGTTGAGATAAAGCTGTGGTGAGGTTCAATTATTTTTAATGGCTGTAATTTGTTTTTTATTTTCTTTAACGGATTTGGAAATTTTTTTTTTTTGAAAAATAATTATGGAATTTGATTTTAATGATCATGAGTTTCCATAATATTCACTAGATTTGAGTTTCTGGATTTTTTGGTGACTTTTTGGGTGGAAAAATTGGGTCTAAAATTCAAAATCGGATGTGAGAATTTTTTTCCTGCGACAACCAGTCGACCGAACATTTAAAAAAATTCCAAACTTTTTTGAAATAAAGAATTTTCTGTAGAAAGAATCTTTTGTAAAAATACAATTTTTATGAGAAAGACTTATTGAAAGTGGAGAATTACATAAAGAAGGATACTCAAGAAGATACAAGATCAAAGCCAATATAGATTTTGGCTATATTTTTGTAATGTTTATTTTTCTTTTCTCTATGATGGAACCATGATATTATGGTTGTCTATCATTATTGCTTATTGCTTTGCTATGGTTGCTTTAATGATGTGATTTACCATATTTTTGATAACCTCTCAAATAGAATAGGTTAGTGCCTCTCAATTAAAATTGTTCATACATATTAATAAAAATAAAATCTTGATTTTAGAATATTGAGCAGGAGAAGCTTTATTTAATAAAACTACAGTATCCATTGTTAATCCATATGTGAATGCATGATGATGTCTTGACCCAGTTCCTACCCTGAGCATTCCTCTAGGAGGGTAGTCATCGACGCTGGTAAACTAAATTGGATTTCCAAGTGAGATTATATATTTATATATTTGGATATGGTTTATAATTGTTCACCCCTAGGTGGCAATTATAGATTGTAGACCAAATTATATAAAATAATAGTTATACACTCAAATTAATTTAATTATTTTCTTCTCTAAAAGCTAGGCTAATTAAATTAATGGCCAAATCAAATGATTATTAGTATATGTCTGGTTGGTATAAATCTAATATACTAATCGGATGAGATTCGTGTTTTTGGCTAATTCTTGCACGATCGCCCCTATGAGATATGTCAAGAATAAGGGTTAGAAACTATTATTGCAATGAATGTGTTTTTCCAATATTTTGTCACATTAAGCATATATATATTTTTTATATGTTTTATTTGCTAAATTTTCTATGTGTGTTTACTTGATTTTAATTTATTTCAGTTCAAAATTTCACAAAGCTCATATCATCGATACTTAATCAAAACAAATTAACTGGAAATAATTTCGCAAATTGGAAAAGAAGCCTAATGATTGTCTTATCCTTTGAGAAATATAATATATGTACTAGAACAAAAATTTCCACATGTACTTGAAAAGAATGCTCCTAGCGTGGAGTTAATGACTTATGCTAATTGGTTGGATTTGAATGAAATTGCTCGTTGTTACATAATGGCTAGTATGAATAGTGTCATTCAAAAACAACATGAAGTATACAAGATGCTAGGGAAATGACGGACAATGTTGATGATATGTTTGGAGGCCAATCTTTATTGGTTCGACAACCGGTTGTCCGCAATCTCATGAATTGTAAACATAAGCCTGAAACATCCATTAAGGATCATATGCTCACCGTGATCGAATATTTGGCTGAAGTAAAAATCAATGGGTCTGAAATCAATGCTGATACTCAGATGGAGATGATCTTTGACTCTCTGTCAAAAGAGTTCATTCTATTTAAGATGATTTTCAACCTAAGTGGAAAGAATATGACTTTGACGGAGTTGATGAAACAACTCCACGCTTTTGAATCTATAATCAAAGGTAAGAGTATTGAGGCAAACTTAACTGAGGCGAAAACTTCTTCTAAACCTAGCAATGGGAAGGGGAAGAAGATCAAGAAGAACGCAAAGAAAGCTAAGTGCTTTGCTTGTGTGATGGTGAGACATTTCAAGAAGGATTGTAAGGCCAACCTAGCTAAAAAGAGCCAATGAGTTAAGTGTGATCTTTGTACATTGAAGCTTGTTTGGTGGAATAATCTAAAGACACATATGTCATTGATTATGGTGCCATTAACCATGTTTGTGTTTATTTGCAAGGATTCAATGAAACAAGAAGTCTGCTTGACAGGAGCTTCTCGTTAAGGATAGGTGATGGCATCATAGTGTTGGCTGAATCAGCCTTATTTCAATTGCTTGTTTGGTTAAATATTCTTATTCAATTTCTTTTAATAATAAAGTAGTTATTTTGCAAAAATAAATTTTATATATGTAGTGGATGGATAGAACATAATCTTTATTTTATCAAACCAAAGATGTACTCACTGCTTAACATTGAAGGTAATGATAATTTTAACTAAAAACTTCTCAATCTAATAAGACATATATTTGGCATTTGCGCTTGGCTCATATTAGTTTAAATATGATTCAAAGGTTGGTGAAGGAAGGTCCTCTATGTTTCTTGGAGGTAGAAACTTTACCTAAATGTGAATCTTGTATGGAAGGCAAAATGACTAAAAAACCTTTAAGGTATAAGGGCAATAAGGCTGAAGGGCTATTGAAATTAGTGCATAGTGATGTTTGTGATCCCAAGAACGTCAAGACACGAGGTGAATATGAATATTATACCACCTTTATAGATTACCACTCAAGATATTGGTATGTGTAATTAATGCACCGCAAGAGTGAAACCTTTGATAAGTTCAAAAAGTTCCGTGAATTGTGTTAGGTACATTTTTATGTATTAATAACATTTTGATTATGTAATAAAGGAATTTTATTTCATATTATTAAATTGTGTCCTATTTATGTTTATTTGTTGAATACATGCAAGTAAAATAGATGTCCTAAACTATTTTATATAAAATTTGAATTTGACAAATGAGGATTTCATATGTGGAATAATACAATGTCAAGGATATAGTTTAATTACATGGTTCGTAATAGATTGGATAAAGCTAGACACTTTATTCATGTCTTGACTGCTATAAATCTATATCTCGTTAGGGAGATAACATATCTTGGTTGTCAGAGTTAAACTCTTAGATAGATACATTGATGTATATCCTAATGGTGGATGTGCATTGGGTCAGGACCTAAAGTGGAATTGATTTAAAAATTTTGTTTGATCTAATTAATTTGTTTTAATAATCACTCATGTATTTTATCTTAATCCTGAAATGAATTCATGACTTTGTGTTTGCGACTTATGTCTTTTGCTATACTAAGGATGAAGCCAACATGATAGTAAGTTAATATTCCTGTATGTTGGAGGCATAACTTGTAAATAATAAAGCGTGATTCATATATATGGAATAACTGGCTCTAACTTAAAAGAGTTAATGTTATCCTCTTAAGGAATCATTCAGATTAATGGAAAGCAAAAGCGATTTCGATCATTGAGTGTTGTTCAAATGATATTCTGTTTTGTAAACATGGCTTTTTCAATATAGAATGATTGAACTTAAGATAGAATGATCAATGAGGTTAAATAGACTAGACCTCAAGTCGATGTGGATAACACATATGGATGTTACATGAATGATTGATTGTGGACAAAAGGTTATAGATCTTTTGTAATTACAGTATATAACCAAGAGTGCAAATTCAGATTTTTAATGGAGTACTTTCGAAGTTAATAATCATTAGAAAATTGACTTAGAGTTAATTCACCTGTGATTATTGGAGCTTGATTATGTACGTAAAACTAGTCCCTTTCTTAGCTCAAAATACCCCAAACCGAACAATTAGAATAATAGTTTTGGTTCAACCGGTCAACTGGATGAACTACGGCTCGAAGGACTACTCTCAGATGAGATTTAATCGACTAGACGGCGCAAAACCCCCATACGAAATTTCAAGTTTTGGCCTGATTTTCTTATTTATATTAAATGGTATTTGTATTTTTAATGCATATTTTTTAATATAATTATATATTTGAATTGTAGATATTTTTATTAGATATTTTATTCAAATATAATTATATTTGAATTATGGATCTTATTGAGAGATATTTAATTCAAATTTATTTTGTATTTGATTTATGGATCTAATTATGATATATTGATAAAATATTATCTTAGCATTAAATAAGTTTATTCAATTAAATAGAAAAAAAAACTTATTATGTATTATCTGAGAGTGAGTTTTCCTAAAATATATAAATATACCTATTGGGATACTTTATATGAGACACACAATACGTGAAAAATACTCTAGAGAGAAGAAAAAAAAGTAAGGCAAATAAAAAAATAGAAATCTCGGTAGTTTACATTGAACTACGATGATCAAGTGAGTTTTTGTATTTGGGAATTTCTTCTGGCCAGTCTTGTAGAACACATCAGAGGTGTGCCCACACACACATCAGTTTGGTGGCTTGACGATAGCAAAAAATACCAGTTGGTTAAGGCACTTCTAGGCGCAATCTGAACTACAAGAGGTAATTGATCATGTTATCCAGTTTTAGTTTAAAAATAATTTTTTAAAATTTCCCCTTTCCCTACGGATTTTATTACTATTTTTCTTACACCCTCAAGATTGCTTAGCTTCTCCTAGCTGCTAAGCCACTTGGCAATTAAAGTTTCCTTCTCCTGGTCAAAGGCTCAAAGCTGGGACTTGGCCTAGTCAAGGGCAGTTTGCCTAGATTGGATCTGGGAATAGGCTTCTTACAATTCAATGGAGATGGACAAGGTATTTTTCTGGGCAGCTTCACGTTCTTGGGTTATCACAGCAAGCTCATCATGTGTAGAGTCCTACTCGCTGTGAAGGCAGGTTAAGAATGCTTTGCATTGCCTCAAGCAGGATATCTCATGATCTTTGTCGACAAGTTTCTAACAAGCACTTGTCAAGGAATGCTAAACAGAAAAAAGCGAGTGTAAGAATGCAAAACCTCAAGAAGACCAAAAACTACCTACTGGCACATAAGCCACAAATCAAAATAACGAAGGAAAAAGCCAAAATGCGAGTAAATGGATGAAGGAAGTGGGTAAGTTACATTACAGCTTTGACTTTGTGGTCCAATAAGCTCTTATGGGTTGACTTAGCTCGACCAAAGGGATAATGAAGGTTAAGCTCCTCGAAAAGGGGAAAGAGGTGTGAAGACTTCAAGATGATAGCACGAATATAGTCAGGATGTGTGAGTCCAAGGGCTAAGTTATTAACATTGAAAGAGTGGCGAGGGGACTTGACGGGTGAAGGGAAGAACTTTCAGCAGGTTGCTTCAGTGCCTGGGCAGAAGAGCTTACTAAATCCACTGATTGAAACTGACAAGAAGAAGGGCGTGCAGAAGATGGGGGTAGAATACTTTTATGTCACAAGTAAAGGGGTAGAACTTCAGACAACTGTTTCTGGGGTGAACTGGTTTGATGTGTAGGCAAAGGATCATTAGGTTCAGGAGAAGACATAATCACAATAGGAATGGCATCAGAGTCAGCATGGATATTACTTGAAGGGGTTTTACTGGTATCTTGGTATTCAAGGGAAGGGATAGTGGGGCTAGCTAGAGCAGGGAGAGATGGGCATGTACGAGGAACTCCTTGATGCTTGGTAGTGGACTTGAGGTCAACAACATATTTCTTAGCAGGGACTTCTACCCTAGCCTTCTTGAAGGACTGGATCCCTTTCTGATAGAGAAGTTCATCTAAGGTAAGCTTGGGACTAGATCCTGAGGCTAGAAAGGTCGACTGAGATGGGTTCTAATTGGCAGGGCTAGTTTGGCTAGTCATCTTTGGCCTTGGAGGGAAGTCACTATCAGAAGAAAAGGAAATCTGGTGGTAGTGACCTAAAAAACAAAATAGGAAAGGTTAGTTGACTTTTCAAAAATAAACCATAAGGTTTAAAGCAGTTATAGAAGTGCAAAAAGTGGCTGTAAGTCTCGTTTGCACTTCTTTCGCTGGGAGGAACTGGATTTAGCAGCAAGTCAAAAGGAGAATGAGATGGTGTGCCACTTCTCATAGAGCAAGGCACTATGCTAGATCTAGGGGTAGATGGACCGAGAAGCAAGTTCAGTTTGCAAAGGTTTTCAAAAGTGACCACGTTTTTGTACTTGCAAAGTTCTTCGTCATATTCTTGAAAAATAGAAATAGATTCTACAAGTCTTGGAGCCATCTCTTTAGATAAAGACCATCTTGGGGATTCTTGGAAGCTAGCAGGGGGCCACTAGCATCGAGGCACGTCCTCCTGGCATTGCCACTTCCCAGTTAGTAACACGGGGAAGTTCTTCCAATTATCACTATCCTTTTAGCTGAGTAAAACCCAGCGGCCCATCTAGGATTAAAAGATAGAGATACCTCTTTAGCCACTTGGGGTGGCCTTGAGCTCAAAAAAATATTGGATGTGCTCTATTGTGAGCTCAACCTCCTCTTCTTTGAAAAGGATGTGGACGGCAATACGGTTCCTAATGAGTTGTGGGTTAGCTAACTTGGAGAAATGGTTAGTTCAACGAGGACACGAGAGATGAAATCTAGGAAAGGAATAGGAAGAAAGGGCTTTCAAAATGTTAGTAGAAAGGATTATACATTTTGGAGGTGGATTGGAAGGCAAATGGTCACCCACACTAGAAATGGCAATGTCAAATCCTATGGTGGGCAGTTCTCTAAGAGAAGCTATCATCTAAGAGGTGGTTTGGTTCTTATATGAGTCTAGATCAAAACCCATCTCGAGATCCTCCTGGCACTTTTGATATGCTTTCCGGAGGGCCTAGTCTCATCTTTTTGGAGGCATGCCAGCTAAGCCAAATCCTTTTCAAAGGGTAGTACCTGAAAAATGCAAAGAAGACATATGGCTAACAAAAGAAAAACACAGCAGTTAGGATTTCGCAAAAAACATTTCCAAGAGGCTAAAGAAGCATTCTTACTTGGGATTTTAAGGGGAAGATCCAAGGGAAGGGTGAAAATCTCTTTGAAGTCCCAAATCGGTCCCTTCAGACAACCTAAAAGGTTCTACAGGTAAAAAAATAGGGCCCAAAATGGGAATAACACCCAAACCAGGTGTCTCAAGGAGGAAAATTCCTTTATCTTCCCCAAAAGTCTAAAATAGTGCAAGAACCTATTCGGTCATGATCATACAAACACCCACAAAAACTAGAGCAAGCCTCAAGGCCCAACAAAGAAAAAAAGGGATTTTGCAAAAAGTAAAAGAAACAAAAGAAGGGATCAAGAGGATACCTGACGGAAGAGGGGCTAGAGAAAACACTATAGGCCTCATATATGAGTTATCTGAGCGTCACATGAGAGCAAAAGAAGGAATCAAATCAGTGTATAGCAAGCCAAATGAATGGCAATGGTTAATTCGAAGGTGGTGTCTCTTGGGTAGTAGCGGCCGGCAAGGTGGGTTTTGTGGGTGGAAGAGTTTAGAGTTTGAGAATGGAGCTTGAAGATGACAAGTGAGGGTTCTCAGAAAAGAGCAAAGAAGAGATAAAGTGAAAAGCAAAGGAAGTACGAAGAAGTAGAAGGAACAAGTGTTTAAGTGGGTAAGAGATTTAGAAGTAAACTAAAAGAGTTTAAGATACTTTAGAGAAGGACATGTGGCGAAAAGAGAAAAAGAAAACGAAAAAGGTGACTTTATTCAAATTTGGTCAAGGGGAAGCTCAAAAGGTTTGACCATAATAAGAAAAAGGACTAGGCTAGAGGGAAAGAAAATAAAAAAGTAAAATAAAAAATGGGTTTAACTCATTTAGGTGGACCCACCACAAGAGTTGGGGGGAGTTGTGAGGGAGCAATAATTTCTCCCCATAGTTAACCAATCATTAGGAAACACGTGGCAGAGGGAAAATGATAATAAAAATTCCATAAAAAATTGAAGAGTATTCTAGAAGATTGGAGGATAAAGATCAAGACATAGGAAATTCGCATGCTAGGTCAGGTCTAAAAGTGTAAGAAGTGGCAGAAACAGCAAAGGATACACAAGCAGAATAGAGCCATGTGATGACACCTCAGCCATTTCGGTACCATGACCTCCACTACCTGTGCTGGTGCCTGACATGTCAAAAAAGCTATCCCATTTGATAGTG
>WUAT03113499.1:0-19709 GCA_010015005.3 Ulmus americana | reverse complement strand
ATTTTGTATCATTACTTCCATTAACATATTTGGCACTAATCTTGAAATTCATCCACTCAATTTTTCGAAATTATAACTTCATTCGAAATTTCTCCTTAATTACTGTAGATTAATTAATAATTAATTACAGTAGAGGAAAATTAGGAATGCTACTTTTTCTCGGGTGTTACAAGGGTCTTCACTTGTAAGACACACAGCAACACAATGATGTTTTGCCTCTATAGACTGTGCCTTGTCAAAATCAAATTGGGTGGCAACAACTAAATCTTTCTCCAAGAATCATATCCACTGCCATGTTCCATTCCATAAAACCGCTTTATCTCTAATTGATTCAGTCGCGTCAAGGGAAAAAAAAAGTGGAATCTTAAAGTCAATTACTAAAGATAATATATCTTCAAGAGATACAAAAACTCATAAGATTGTACCAGGAATTTACCGGAGAGAGATGCCCATCCCACTGCGAATTGGGGATTGGTCTGCTAGCAGAGTTATTTCAGCAGTCCACTTAGTAACAAGATGCTCCACCTATACAAAGTTTACTTTAGCACATTTCAAATAACTTTGAAGAAAAAACAAAACTTGATAACATCAGCTGACCAAAGTAGCCGTTCATTTATGTTGTGATCATGTGCAAAGGAGTGCTTCAAAGCCAAAGAGCAGATATAAAAGCCAAATGGGAAATCATATTAGTTAGAGGTTCAGTAAGGAATAATATAGTGTACCTGTAAATCAAGGGTTGAGCTCTAAGAAATAGTATCCATACTGTACAGATACACAACAGTAACTGCTCCAACATAAATAACACATTTAGCCAACCTTCTAGCCGCCCGCTCTAACTTTTTTAATTGTCTCCTACAGCAATTGGACCCTCCTCAATAATCTACATAATATAAATGAAAAGGTTAAATCATCAAGAGAAAATAATTCTAATAAAGATGCATGCCATTGATAAATATGAGATGAAAGAAATTGTGACAACGAAAAAAAGAGTGCTAATCCCGATGAAGTTATTAGTAAAAATGGGGATAAGAAAATCATTGCAGCAGAACACAATAAAAGTTTACCCTCATAAAAATAAGCTAACCTTCTGATTTCGTCTTTGAACATTACAATCACAGCAGTGCAGAGCTGCAACATTTGCACGTAGAACACACAGTAATTAGACTTCTAAATGTTGGCTCTACAGAAAAATGTTGAAGAAGAAACTAGGTGAAGTTTAAAGGTTAACATAGTATCTTAACTTCCGCAATTACAATAAATCCAATCAAATTAAGAAGATGGCCTCACCTGGAACCTTCATTAAAAATATTGGTGAACCTTTAACTTTTCCCTGAACTTGCTTGAACAGTGCCCTTTCTTCATCACCATTATGGACCTAGAAAATTCAAACAATATTTTGATCAACTAAAGTATAAAGAAAGTCCTATAATATTTAACAAGATGGTATGCAAATTATCCTAACATGCCTCTTTACATAGTTTAAGTACATAATCTAAATGCCAACTACACATTCAATCAAACTTTGCCAATTGAATTAAATAAGTTGACAAAGAACTACAATATTGTTCGTACTAAACAAACCTTTCTTAATCCTTTGCCAAAGCTTTCCCACGATGCCTTGATCATTGCTGGGCAACCATCAGCTTACAACAAGCAATTGCTTCCTCTGTTGTATAAACACACGCTTCCCATAGACTTCATCCGGAATTGTAATCAAGCAACTTTTTGGAGAAATTTTCACCCGGAACATCAGATGTTAATATTTAAGAATATTAGATGCTGCATGTCCCTGTCAAAGGATAAAAAATTAGCAACTTAATTTTTAGGATAAAGCAACTCTTTAGAAACAGGAGTTAGCATTACAACTCAATTAGATAGGCTTTCAATAGGAGGACCTTACGTTATGAGAGCCACTCCATGGATAGGTGGGCACATCCGCCGCTTGGGCATTCAAAGATGAACCAAATTTATCTCCAAATGCTGCTATGGATGTAGATGGTGGCCCTAGAAATATGATTATTTTCAATTGAGTGCTTCTGGGAGCTCAGGATTCTCAGAGGGGTGGCCCCAACCAGACCAAACAGCATCAACATGTGTTATCTCTGCCATCTGTTTAATGCAGTACTAATTATATATCGAACAAAAATTAAATGTATGAAATATCTCTGCCATCTGTTTAACGCAATACTAACTTTCATGTTATGTTTACAACTAGAACATGACATATGCCTAATAAATGTAAAAACTATAAGCAAATTTCATCATAAAAATAAAAAAGTAAAAAATTGTATCCATGTCATTACATAAATAAAAAGTTTGGCTTCTCATTTTAGGACTTCGTGTTTGTAATAACTAATATCATGTTCAATGTCAATCAAATTAAAACCCGTATAATTGCTACTATGACCAATTAAAGTAATAACATTTCTCTATGCTGGGAAGTTCCCAAGAATTTGGTTGACTTCGGCTCAACCGCTATACATTTTGAAACAAAAGTATGAAAATAAGTTTCACAGAGCTTGATACACACACCTCTACAATGAGCAGTACATTGGCATAATTATTATTATTAGTCCCACCAGGAACTTCCTCAAACTGATCAGCAATTCTAATATGTTCTGCATAGATTCTCATGTCTTCTGCTGTGGCCATGCCCACCAACAGGATTGCATTCTCTGTACCAATTACTATGCTATGGCCTCCTTCTGCCAAGGACACTACAGAAATGATCAACTTCAGATACAACAATGGGAGAACTTAATCAAGCTACCTCATTTGTGTACCCCTTTCCACACACAACACCAGCCATTGTTGGCCTCCTTTGGGCTTCTGACATTTTCAAGCTGCCCTGCAAAAATTAATCAACAGATCAGTTGGATTGAATCTGCAGGGAAAGGAAAATGAAAACTAAAATGTTAAAGCTGGAGAGAACTAGCTTGTGAAGATAATTTGGAGAGAACTAGCTCTAATAGGAACTAATGTTGTGTTTGGTTACAAAGAATTTGAAATGACATAAAGAAAGATCCTTGCCATAAGAATCTTTTCCTTCCCAAACAGCCGTGTTTTAGTTATAACAGCTTTAATGAGATTTGCACGTGGTACCTGCCCCTGCCGCACCACCTGTCCTTAGTAGTAGTAGCTCCCATCTACCAGTCTGTCTCTTTTTTTCTCTCTCTAAAACCTCTGCAAAAAAGCAGGGTAGGGGTCAAAAAAACCGAGAATCAAACCCATCATTACAAAAAGTAACTAAATTCAGTTACATAGATACCCACCAAACCAAGGAGGAAGATGGCAAGCACATTCTTTTGACTACAAGAATATATATCCGTCCACCGTGTCAATCATCTGTAATGGCTTCTTGCAAACTTCATTTTCCCTCAATCCAAATTATGGGTCGGTTGTTGAAATGAGACTATCCAGTAAAACTACATCAAAGTTGATAAACACAAACTTGTTTAACTAAATTCAACCAAATGAATACTTAATGAGCATACAAACTACACAATGTATCCAAAAATTTAATCCCTCCTCATGGAACCCAAATGGGCAAGTGCATCATCATTAGCTTTTGAATAAATAAAAATCTTGCAAATCAAGAAAAGGAAATCAATATATTTTTAAAGCAACCAAAAATAAAAATTTCATCGACAAGAAAAGAGATAAAGCCACAAATCACCTGGTAGGCTAGAAAATAGAAGAGCCTTAATCATTGGAATGTTCCTGTTGAATTTGGAACGAACCTGATTTCCATAACACCATACAAGAACACCTCACCCCGTTCTTCATACAAGCATTAAACAAATATTAATTTTTAAAAAGAAGATGAAGATTATTAGTTTTTTTTCCTTCAGTTTACATGCGCGTGCATACCAGAATGTTGGTGGTTGTAAGAAATATTTGTTTTATTTCTGAATAAATAATACAATCACTAATCGTTTGTTTATATACAAATGAGAAAGAAGAAAATCAACGGGCATAAGCGTTACAAGTCAAGGTGGGTGCAGCCTTCTTGGACTTTGGTTGCATGCTTTTGGTGGATTTCGGTGGAGGTGTACAGCTTGCATTCTCGAGCTCTTCAACAGTGGTTTATGGTACTTCGCCGAAGAACAAGAAGGCAGTAAGCGCTGGTGGAGCAGCGGAATCACTGTAATCAAACCGCCTATAATGAACACCTAGAAGTCGAAGAAGATTTAGGGTGTGGAGATTTGGCGAAGAAGGTTTAGGGTATGGCGATTTGGTGAGGCGAAGGACGTTTACGTACATTCAAGGTATTGAATAGAAAGAAATATGTGGGTCCCACCTACTAAAATGTTATTAGATTGTTTGATTTGGGTTTTATGTTTAGGAATCACAACACAACACATTTAGAATGCTTTTTTTCATTAGTTTTGGTAATTGGTAATGCTCCTTACCAAACTAAAGTAGTGGAGTGATGATTTGATTCCAAAACAAAAAATAAATTTCTCATATTGCCCTGTAATGATAGCCTTCTGACCATTTTTTGCTCTTTTCATTTAATTCTGACTTTTTTCTTTCTTTTAATTAAGATAGTCAATTTTAAAAACTATATATTATATTATTAATTATTTTATATTATATTATATTAGTAATTATTTATACTGATTTTTTTTTTGAAAGGCAAATAATAAATATTAAATTTTTTATACATTATTTTTTACTGGGTATTATACATTATATTATTTATATATATATAATTTATTTATTTTTAATGGGTATTATATATTATATGTTTTTATTTTAATAAAACATATATATTTCTTATTTAAATTAAATATCGTATTGATTTTTTCAAAAAGTTACTCCCAAAGCTATCATTGGTATTTCGGCAAAAGTAACACATTTTTCATTTTATTATAATATTTAACCAAACAATAAAAAGTATTCCAATTATTATTATTTAAATTATCATTCATATTCCATTTTAAGAACCAAACGCGAACTTAGGGTAAAGGAGGATTCAAGACACCAAGAGGGAGCAAAGTTTATGAAAGCACAAATAATGAGAAAGAGGCAATGATTTGAACAATGTGGTACCCTGAAATATTTTGGGATTAGTTTTTGTACTTTCATCCCTATTTAAGAATTCTGTTTTGGTGATTCCAATAAAACAAAATTATTCAAAACCCGCTATTTTCTCGATTTGGACCCAAATAAAATTTATATTCAAATTCTGATTCAATTTTCAGGAGGCCCAAAGAATTCATCTAATCTACCACGAGTATTATTTTAGCTTAATTAGCTCGAATGCCCCTACTTTCAGGAAATTTGCACTTTACTCCTTCAGGTCCTAAAATAATTGTTGAATCTTGAAAATTTTGTCGACCTAGCACTTTACCCCTTTTTTACTTTTGCCCCCATTTTTTAATTAAATTACAATTTGCTCTATTTTTTTTTTTTTTTTTTTGTGAATTTTGCATCAAAACAATTCAATTATATTTTTTAAAAGAAATTAAAATATATCGAGAAATTATTTCAAAATATTTTTTATTTATTTCTGAAAATTTAATGATTAAATATATTTAGATTTTTCAAAATTTTCAAGATATTTTTAATTTATTTTTATGTACAAAGTATTATTGAAGGAGGTTGATGCTAAATTCACCTAAAAAAACAAACAAAATCACCTGTCACCAAAATTTCGGGACAACCTTACACCATTTTTCCACTTTGTCCCGAAATTTTGTGATTTTTTTTTTGTTGCATCAAACAACTTTGATTATAAATTAAATATATTTTAAAAATTCTCCAAATTTTGATAATACATTTGTTTTCATATTTCAATATCAATTTTTATCAACATTCCTTTATGATTATTGCAAAGAAAAAAATAAAACTCATAAATAAAATTAAAATAAACATGGAAGAAAAAAATCAAAAAATTGCAAAGAAAATAATAAATTTAAAATTTTAAAGAACCAATAAATATTTTAGTAATCCAAAAAATATATATTAAAATAATTGAAATACAAAATAAATATTTTAAACCCATAAATAATAATTCTATTGAAATACTCAAACAAATACCATATCTTATGTTTTCAATGTTTGAATCATGATTCATATCATTAAACAAACACTAATTTATTCATTTCAAATCACAAAAATAAAAATTATGTTCAAATCACCAAAATTATATTTAAATCATGAATCAAAATAGCCTAATTGTAATAATTGAAATAAAATAAAAACACAAGGTTGATTGATTTGTAATTTTGCAATATTCTAAATAGAATGTTCTAAATAATATTTTGAACGTGATCTACTAAACAGTATTTGGAAAAGTATTAGGTACCGAGCATTTAAAAAATTTCAATTTTTTTCATTATTTAATTAGATTAATTTAATTAACTACATATTCTCTTCCCATCATTTGAAGTAATTATTGATGAATTATTTATTTACACAAAATTATTAGAGAACGCTTATCACTTCTGGGTATAGTTTTTTTTTCATTAATCAAGCATAGGTTGTGGCCACCCGATTCAACCATAATTCTAATTGTAAATTGTTTTTCGTTGCTCAATGAAAATCAAAATCGGTTTGTTTTTTTATTATTATTATTTTTTTTAATTTACTTTGAAAATCTCTTCATCTTGAAAAGTTAATTACAGCGCCTCTATGTAGATTTTGTGTCTTGGCAAACTCGTATGTCACTAATCTTTATCTTAAAAAACTTGCGAAAAATAAAATAAATCCATAAATGAAAATTGCTAATAAGTGAATTGCTAGACTAATATAGGTCCAGACCAATATAGTAAGTCATTCAAAATACTCGTTACATTTGCGGAAGTAACTTCAAAAGTTTGCATGATGGGTTTCCCAAGCCCAACTCCTGAACACCTCCTACCTAGCTGACAATCCAGCACTGACCTATGTGGGTGCCTTACCCTTGTTGATGCGTGCAAAAGCAATAGTCAATTTAACCTTACTTAAATTCTATTGAAGTGTCATTAATTAACAAAAAAAGGCAAATAAGGGTATTTGGCATAGAGGGTTTATTTAAACTGACTTATTAATTAAGTAAATATGGGGGTAAATTTTTTGACAATGAAATAAAAACAAATTGCAAATAAATAAATTGAGATTAATAAAATATGAGACAAACATGATTGAATGGTCATTTGTCACCGCTAAACTTAGATCAAAGTAATTAGATCCTAAATTCTTATTCCTATTAAAAACTCTAATTTTGAAGAACTCAGTATGCTCGAATATCCTCTAACTCTACTTACTTATTAGTTAATTAAATGTATGCTTATTAACCAACCCATTTATTGAACAACCTAGAAGTATGCTTACTAATCCAACAAAAGCATTAAAGTTCTAAAAAGGTAATGTGAAAGCTTAACCCTTCGGAGCCTTCAATTAACTACTTAATAACCAAAAAGGTCTTGAAATTTTGGTATAATTTTTTTTTTGTTTGTAAAATTCTCTTATTAAAAATACATCCCATTTGAAAAGTTTATCAAAACCTTTTTTATTTATTTTCCATAATATTTTGTTGAATGAAAACATAATTCAATTTTTTTTTACTTACAAAAAATAAGAAACAGTAAAAAAAGATACTACGGAATATAGGTATCCTTACTCTAATTCTCAATACGACCAAAGACTTTTCCTTAATCACAAAACTTTTTATACTTTCAAAATATAACTTTAGAAATCATTACAAATAATTCGATTGTAAAATGTAAACATAAAAATACCTATATTCCTACATAGCATGGTTGTATATTCAAATGTGGATACCTATATTCATTCTATGTTTGCAAAAATCTTTGAAATATAGATTTTAAATTGATGCAAACAATAACATTAAATTTCTCATGAGACAAAGCTCGATATCAGTCATATGTACAATCAACACAATTTCGATTCAATCAAAGAGCATATAACACTCATACATATCACAGATCATTCAGATATCACTTGAAAGTTTTCATGTTGTAGGTGAGATTATACTTACTGGTTTGCACTGCTATTATCAAATTTACTCGCGTTCTACTGCTTCTGCTAGTGACCATGTTCGAATGTACTCTAACATTAGGGTGTATCACAATCAAACTACTCTGAAACCCCAGAAAAGCTCATCTATTACAAACCCCGACGTCGTTAATTTCATTATGAAATTTGTGTGTAATATTATAATAATTTATAAAGGAACTAAATTCGTTTTCAAGTTGTATAAGTAACAAATTTAAATAAAAAGTAGACTGTTATAAGATTGTATTTTAATTGCGTAATCAAAATAAGAATTTATGTTACAGGAATTACACAAACTTTTATTGAATAAATTCTATATGAAAATTAAATTAATAAATAGATAAACAAATAGAATCAAAAACTTGAATCGTTTCGATTTGAAATTTCAAGGTATTTTGACAAAAAAAATTTAAGAAATTAGCACAATTTAAGGATTAAATTTTAGAATTTAAAGGAATTTTAATATCAAAAATAAATATTTTTAAGTTTAAAAATAAAAATAAAAAAGAAGAGAAAGGAAGGGTGCTACCCAGCCATGGGCTGGCTTGGCCAGGCATAGGCCCAAGCGCGCCCAGCCTGCCCAACACACACACCTGAAGACCAGCCACACCACCCTCCTCCCGTGCACACCAGCCCGCATACCCCGCACGTCCCATACCACCTAGCATGCTGAACACGTGATTAGCCCACACCTTCGAACACCCTGCATGCGCGGAAAGGCATGCAAGTGCCCCGCATGTCCAAGTTACATGATCGGCTGCCGAACACCGAATTTGTGTCCAGATCCAAATTTTGATTTGGACATTTTTGGAAATTCTGCCACCCCCAACCTTGTTCTACACTTCTTAAAGTATATTGTGATGAAATTTCAAGTCAAATGACCGGCCCAATTCTCCCTAATTGGGTTTCCAATCTCGTGGTCCAGACAGATTGCTCAAATGGCATGTTCAGCCTGCTGAGTAGCCATCTTGGCCCCGATCAAACTCAATACAAACAGTATTTTTAGCATTTCCTTCTACCCAATCTATGTTGTACATATTCATGGCTATATTATGACAAAATTTCAGCCCAAATGACTGAGCCAATTTTTCATAATTCGGACTCAAAGTTGCCTCCCAAATAGACCATCTGGCCAGGCACAAATTTCGACAAAACTTTGTTTTCTCCAACCATTCAGCCACCAATTGGCTTGAAACCTTGTGTGATCAGCCAGGACACTTTACTAAAGCCATAAATAATTGCATGGCCGAAGATGGAGCTGAATTAGTGGGGAAAACAAGTGGAAATCCACTTGTCAAGCTCTTAACTCATTGTCAACCATGCAACCAATCACCATTGGGGTTGGATTTGGTTTTTGTCCCCCACTACCTCCATAATAACCAATAATAAGTGAGGTTAAGTTTTAAACAAGGATTATCAATGCCTATATATAGGATGAGAGCTGAAGAAGAAAGGGTTTCACACCCTGAATTCTCTGCTATTCTACACCCTTCCCAAACGACCAGCAACCCCAAGCCAAGGAAAAACTCATCTTCAACCCTTTTCCTTCGAAGGGAATCATGTCCAAGCCTACCACAGCCTAGGTAAGGCTTGTAATTCATTGAATCTTTAAGGAAATTAAAAGTTTTTCTTGGTTTAACACTCTAAAAATGGATTATTCCTAGGTAAATCTTTGGACATCAAGCAACTGATCGTGAGTCCAGAAGACTAAGCCTTTACTTCACCTAATTTTTAGTAATTTTGTGATCCAAGTTCTTATATATATTCTTGCATGTGTTATCTAGGATTTGGAGTTGAAATATTGGATTGCATGTATGAAATTGGTTGAATTTTGATTGATTTGCATGTACCTGTCCAGTTTGGGATAGCTTCAGGAACCAATTTTGTATAACATATTTGAAGGATCATTTGAACTCTAAATTAGGCTTATTTTAGCTTGTTAAAAATATCTATGTGTCTACTTTAACATACTAAAAATTGAAAGAAAATTATTAAGTAGATTTTTAATTATAAAACCTTAAAGACTAGATGTTCAATAGGAAAATCGATTTCAGCTAGATATCGTAAAATTGAGTTTTGATTTCTAAATTGAGAAAATCTGAAGTTTTACTTAACATGAAAAAGTTTAAATGTGTAATAAAAGGTCTAAAATTTATTAAGGATAATTTAGAAACAACTTTAATGAATTTTATGGACTAATTTGGAATTTCAAAGTCAATATAAGCTAGAAAATTTTTGTGTATTTTACCCTCTATTTTTTACCTCTGTTCACCAAGTAAAAATGTGAATTTTGAACCAAAATTTCTACATAATAAACTTCAATGTTTCAGGAACTATTCCAATTTGTTTTAACTTGATTGATTTAAAATTGGAAGAGTTATGCTAAAACTAAGTCAGGTCTGTAAACAATTAAAGTCCTAAAATGAACTAGGTTAACTAAAATTTTGATTTAAGGACTATAGGCCAAGTCTTAAGCTTAAATTTTGAGAAATTAAATCTTAATGTCTTAGGTGTCTGATAAAATTGGTCTCACCTAAATTGGCTTAAAAATCAACAGGATATAGCCCATTAATTTAGTGAAGGTCAATGAGGGTTAAACGGACTTATAAAGGTTTTCCTTAAGTTTTTAGACATCTTATTTTGAAACCAAGTTTTCAAAATTAAACCTTAATTTTTAAATACCACTCCAACGTATCTACTATGTATGAAGCTAAAGACATTTTTAAGAGATTCTTTCTATATATAAATAAAAAGGTTTTAAACTGCTATTTTATTCCAACAAGCTAGAATTTACTGTTTTAGAAACAATTTTATTGCCATTTATGATTTGCATGCAAGATCATTCCCCGGATTAAATTCGGTGAAAGGATTTTAATAAGTTTTATGTTATTATTATAGGTTAAGATTGTTATCAGTTTACCTATAAATAGAGGGCTTTGCAAATAAGTAAGTACAAACCTCACCTACAATATAGAACAAATCGTTTTTTTTCTAAAATCAGTGTGCAATATGTTTGATAACTGCTTTTATGATATTCTGTGTTTACCTATTGAACTGATTGCTGCTATGCTATACTGGAATATTTGATTTACCATCTATGATATAATGTTTATATGGTACTTGCACCACATACAGATAGCATGCATGCCTGATAAAAATCCATAGTCATGCATCTACAAGGGCAGTTTCATTCATTTAAAGATATAACTGTCAAAGAGTCTCAATAAGATAATTTGTATGGCATTAGGTTCATAATTTGACTAATGCCAATAAGGAGACTATAAGTTTTGGTATAAAGATACAACGGTTAAAATGAATTTAAGAGTGTCGCACCATCCCGTTTTATAGGGCATTATTTCCTCGCTCATGATGTTACGTTAAAGAATGTTTTCTGATCCGGAACAATCGTGAAATTTTTTTAGCTAAAGGACTGGTGTTAGACCTGAGTAGCTCCCCCAACATCCTCTGATGGCAACGCGCCAAGTACGTACACAAGGGCCCGAGTCTAGATAATGAACACTAAGAGTCTAGACTACGGTAAACTGAATCAAATAGACATATACATTCAATAGGCATTTGCATTCATGACTCATAGCAATATTGATTGTATTCTTATATACTCTATCTGCTTATTGAATGTATTACACTATATTTGTGAGATATGTCTGTGCTTGCTGGGCTTCGGCTCACAACTTTCGTTCGTGTTATAAGTACCAAAGGCAAGCATATCTTTGATGCTTGATGGGATGTACAGTGTGGTTAAGTTTTTAAAAGGTAGGGATTGGATAACCCGACTACGCATAATTTTCGCACATGTTTCACAAGAAATTGCACCTATGTTTTCCATGACTGTTATTGCCTATTTATTTTATATGTTCATATTGCTTTAATATTTCTCTCTTCTTAATTTTTGACATGTAATTATTCTTTTTGGAAGTCTTTTAACTATTAGTTTAGTAAACCGTGATTTACTAACAACCGCTTTCTAAAATCCTTTATTTGTCTTATCTTTATAGCTGACAACTTTCATTCTAGAAACATGATTTATCTTAGAAAAATGTTTTAATCTCAAATATTTTTTTACTTGTGGTTTTAGAAAGAATGGCTAAAGTTTCGGCAGTATAGAGATTTACATGAAAAGTGGGTAACAACTTGGTTTTACAAAAATGGGTTTCCGAATAATTGTTTTCAAAGGTTTAGAAATTAAAAATTGTCAAAGTTGGGATTTCTATGAAATGGTTTTGAAAATCCTACTTTCTGGTTGAGCAAGTACATTGTATTTAAAAAAAAAAAACAAATTCACCTAAACCTCCAATTATGGGTTAACTATGATTATAAGAACCCGAGTTATTACAACTACTTATAGTAACAACATAAACTTAATTCCCATTATTCTACCCGTTCGTATTGACTAAGGAAACTTATATCGTTCTTCGTTCGTTGTCCACTTATGGATCTCTTGTATCATTGGTCAGTCTCGAACCTCGTGTTCTTGAATTTAGGATTCAAATACTCTAGTCTGGCTTTAATTTCAATGTTCGAAGTTTTAGTTATCGACCTTTGGGTTTTGTGATTAAGTCTTATAATTTTATGAATTAGATTTTATCCAATTGATTTGAGTTTGATTTCTTGATTAATTACAAAACCCTAATTATTAAATTAATTATATTTAATTTTAAAAAGTAATTAACATTATTAAATTAAGTAACTAAATCGCAAGGTTTTAATTATTAAATTAATTATGATTTAATTTAATAATTACTTAATTTTAATTTCGTTTCTCTAATTAAATTTGTTTCACTTAATTAGTTGTGTTTAATTAGTGATTAATCGTTTATAAATTAATTAATCACTTTCTAACTTAATTATTACTAATTAGTGATTAATTAAGTTTTAAATTGATTTATCTCCTAATTATTGTCTTATTAAAAATTAATTATCCTTAATTAATTTTAAACCTAATTAACATTTATTATCATTTTTGCAAAGAAAATAATTACTATTATTATTTATAGGTTTATTTTCCATAAATATAATATGTGATTACATTAAAAGTTCCATGAGTATTATTTTCTATTTAATGATGACAAAATATCACCTATTTAAATTTTTATTAAACTTATAATTTCTTCTTACTAATTTTACAATTAGGCTGATTTAGAAAATTATTCAAGATTAGGGTTATTTATAAAAATTCCTACACACTAAATTTAAAATTATGTTTGTCCTTTTATTTTCCTATACCATTTATACATATAAATTATTTTTATTTATTTATTATAACATTATTCTACCTATATATATTCTTTAAAAAAATGGCCTTAGTCCCAAAAATTGAATCCAACTGGCCTGGCCGTTCGGCTTATCCATTATAATTTATTTATTTTATTTTGTTCTCTATTTTTCTTTTAAACAATTAAAACACTCCTTGCAACATATATACATACCCTTTATCTTTTGTTGTTTTGCTTCAAACGACAATAACAAACTTCCATCGTTTTCCTCTAAACAACAACCAATGGTTGTCTTCAACCTTCGGTTCATACACCATGGCTGCCAAGCAAGTTTACTGGGAGCTTCGCCACCTCATTGCTGCCTCTTTGAGCCGAAACCACCAGGCGTCTCCGGTGTTCCCCTTCGTCATTGACTACAACTACATTGTTGTCCTTCTCGTTTGGTGGTTGTCCAAATTGAGTGTGAGGAGTAAGCTCATATCAGAAAGGTTCCCGATTTCTGGCAAGCTCAACTCTTGCCTTGACCGGTTCTCTTAGCTTAACCTCACTAAAACTATCTTAACAACTACCCAAAAGCTTAACCAAACGAACTGAAAAGAGAGAGAAAGAGACTAGTAGCTTACTAAGATTTTTCGGCAAAAAGGACTCCCTTTTCTGACTGGGTGGGAAAAATATGTACGTGTCTTGACAATCAACCTTCAGAAATTCAGGATATTAATGGAATATTTGGATAGAAAATCAAGTATAAGTTGAAGAAATATAAAGAAAAATGGGGAATCATTCGAATCTGCCGGAACGTGTCTTAGTATTTTGAAGATATCTTGAGCTACATGTGTCGGATTGAGCTTATTCTTTTTGGGTTGGAAAGCTAACTTCTGGGGCTACAATTCCTTAGAGATAATTTCTTCAAAATTGGCTTGCATCGCCAAGGAGAAAAATTAGAAGGTCTGGGTCCAAAGGATAGCAGTTTAGATTACTGTTTGTATATAAAGCCTTCATTTGTATTCAATTGTAATTGCTCCTTTTGGAGGAGGACTTGAGAGAGAGTAGACACCTATATAAAGGGCATATGGATTTATTTGTAGGGGATCTTGGTCATTTGGATAATTTTAGAGAGAGATGCCCTCAATTATTCTCTTATGTTCATTCTCCTTTCTTTCTTGATTAGTTTCTTACTCAAAAATTATGATTTGATCGAGGAACTTGAAGATTTTTGTAAAGATTATTATTTGTAGAGATTTACAAAAATCGACACAAACACCAACGAGTTCTGGCATTCCATGCCACCGTCTACTCCGACGTCGCCTCCTGGTCCTCCTCTGAGGCTCTTTCTCCTCTCTTCCTCTCTTCCTTCTTCCTCTTTTCCTTTCTTTTCTTTCTCTCTCTAGAACCTTGGCTGAATGGTGCCTTGGTTCTTTATTGGTTTTTCCTCTTGCCAAATGGTCACACACACTCAATTAATTTCATTCTATTTATATCAATTTCAAACCCTTAGGGTTTTCTGCTTTCCAATAGATCAATGCCAAGGTGACCTTATCATTGTCATATTCTCTGAAACCAAGCAGCTCTACACCACGTTCCCTACAAAAACTCCTCCTTGCAACCATACCTGAGGTAGCCTCCTCTTGTGCTTGTCCTTGATGTGCTCTCATTACCCCTTATGGTTTATTTTTATTTGGCGGCTAATTTTTGCAAAATAATAGCAAAATGGTTTGTATCTATTTTGGTTTTTGAAACCAAATTCAATCCAGACATAGCATGGTTGCAAAACCATTGTTGTTAGCTTCTTATAGAATTTTGCACTTTAGCCCTCAATTAATTGCAACTCAGTCTTAGGATTTTGTAATTAAATCCCTATGAGTTTGTAAGAATTTTTAGAAGAAACAATTGGGTCTTGGCCCAATTGTCCAATTTCCTACTCAATTTAGGCTTGAGCCTAATTCATTATCCATATCATTTTTTTTTCTTATTCGTATTTTACTTTTGATGTACTCTTAAATTTCATACATCACACCACCCTCTTTCGATGATAATTATGTGCATCTATTTTCTACACGACAATTTTTATGATTTCAAATATTTTCAGTAAATATCTTCTTGTCACACAATATTTTTGGTCTATAAATTTAGACTTATGTCTTATCACTACAAAAAATTTGCGATTTAACTACTGTTTGAAAAAAAAATTTAAGTACCATTTTAAAGTTGACGGTAGTTAAATAATACGACTACTGTTTTAAAGTATTTCACTGTACATGCAGAGTAACAGATTACGGCTTTTTAAAAATAGTAGTAATAAAATGTTTACAACTACCGTTTTTAAAAGGTAGTCATATAATTTGATGATTTTACTATGAGTTTATATAAAACGATAGTCGTATAGTTGGATGGTAAAAATTTAGACTAATGTTTTATAGAACAGTAGTGAAAAAGTGGGAAAGTGGGAATTTTCGGCGCCCATTTTTCCCGCTTCGTACTTATTATTTTTTTTTACTACTTTTTTTATTTATTATTTCCAGTAGTTATACCCATTATTAATAAATAAATAAATAAAATAATAACCCTAACCTTTGTTTTTGTGTTGGCATTTACAATGAAAAAGAAGAGGAGATGAGAGGGAAAGGTGAGGAAGGTGAGCGACGGCTGCCATTGGTGACAACAACCCATCCATGACCATCCCAGATGGCGATCCACCATGACCTATACATTTTCGGCGACTCAATCTTTGCCGCCTATCTATTTCTTGCCTCGTTTCTCTTCCAAATAAAATCCCTAGCCATTTTCTTCTCAGGAATTCGCTATTTGGGGACCAGATCTGCCCCCGCTGCCACTCTTCCTCGCTGGTTCCAGCCACTCTTCCTCGCTGGTTCCAGCCACCCATCGCACCTCCAAGCTCTGGCCAGCGTCCCCGCCAGACGCTCGCCTCTCGCTCGGTGATTCTTCCTCACGTGGTGGATCTTTGGCCGCGACTGGGTGATTTGTGGAAGGAGGGGGTGGTTTGCGAGGGCATGGGAAGTCTCCGGCAAAACCCTTGGTGGTTAGCCAGCCTCCGCTTGATGCTGGGTCTCCTAGTATTTGGCCGATTTCCCCTTTCCTGTTCGACTGGTTGGCTTGATCTTGATAGGTTTGGTTCTATTAGTTCCTAATCTCATTTCCCCAAATGATTTATATTCGTAAACTAATTTCAAAGGAAATGGTCTAATTTTCTATTGAGAGCTTATGAATTGTGATTATTTTCTAATGTTTTTATGGAGAAATGTTGTAGTTTTCTACGAAGCTCATGAACGCGGTTCAATACGAAAGCTATGGTGGTGGAGCTTCTGGTTTAAAGGTACTTCTTTTCAATTTTTCTTCCAATTTTCCCGCATATATATATATATTTTTCTATCAAATCCATGCCTTTGGTTCTATCGTTTCTGCAATAGCATGTCTGCCCATTCGGTTACTCGATTTGGTTCAAATATGATAATTGAGCATGAATTTTGATTGGTGATAAAATTTCAAAAGGAAGTGATGGTGGAGTTTCGATTCATCTCCAGCTGCTTTAGCAGATCATTGATATATGATTTTGATACTGTTGCAGCATGTTGAAGTTCCAGTCCCAACTCCGAAAAAAGATGATATTTTGCTGAAATTGGAAGTAGCTTCTTTGAATCCAGTTGATTGGAAAATTTAGAAAGGGATGATTCTGCTTTAGCCTCTTTTTTCGAGGAAATTCCCTCACACTCCAGGTAATTCTGTTTGTTTATGCCCAAATTTAATTTTATATATTTTTGGTTCGATCCAATTTAATGCTAGGCATTCTATGAAATGTATAAAGCTTCATCCATACTTAAAATGATGTGTGGAGTGGTTTTGCCATTTGGGTTGATGAGACTTTTTTGAAGCAGTTACTGATGTGACTGGAGAAGTAGTAGAGGTTGGAAAAGGAGTCAAGAAATTCAAAGCTAGTGACAAAGTAGTAGCTATTCTTAGTCATTTTGTAAGTGCTCATTCTTTTTCCTTATTTTTCTTTCCCTGTTTAGGAGTTTCTAGTCTTTCACTGAGTACGAGACATGATAATAAAGTAATAAGGCAATGGATGTTGATAGCAAGAAAAGTATTTATGAAGAGCTGAGAATATTTGAGACATGATAAATGTGCAAACTGCAAAGTAATACTGAAAAGAGCAGTTCATGTCTTCAGAAATGGACAGCTAAGTATGAATTTTTTAGCATTTTTTGCTCTGCTATTGGGTTATGAGATAGTTGTTGGCCATCATGAGATATTTACATTTTTATACCCTGCATTTAGGGTTTAATTAGAAAATATAGCATGGATCATAACAAAAGTATAACTTAAGATCCTAACTCAGTTAAACCCCAATTTTATATCAAAACTATCTTAAAACACACTTTTATTTAAGTGTATGTATGCTGAAGAATTAAATAAAAAAAAAAAGGTACTTCAGACAATTTTCTTAGTCAAAATTGGGATTTGATTGTCTTAGGGTATAAATTGATTTAAATTTTCAAATATGAAGGTGAATTGTTGTTATGATCACAAGTACATGATATATTTCCTTAGCATACTCTAAATTTGGGTATAAAAATTTAATGATAATCTCTGTTTTTAAGGCCATGTAAAAAAGCAATTTTGGCATCCTCAAAAATCTTACTCTGACCGGGACAAGTCAGTCGTTAATGTGGGATGGAAGTATAATCTCGGTCATAAAGTAGGCAAGTCTATCCTTTATTGGTCTAAAAATGCAAGTATGCTTTTTTTATGTGATGTAACCGGCCTGCCTTTTCTGAGGGAACTGTAGGTAGTATTGGTTTAGAGTAACGCGATTAGGATGGTAAAACTTGGTTTTTTGCTTGAAAACAAATTAAAAATAAAAATGGAATTTGATGTCTTAGTGCTGAGATTATAGCCATGGTAGTTAGAAGTATCAATATTCCTTGCAGTGCTAGCATTGTGATGCTCACTAATGTGTTGCGTTTTCACATAATTATAGAATGGAGGTGGACTAGCTGAATTTGCTGTTTCTAGTGAGAGCTTGACGGTTGCTAGGCCACCAGAAGTTTCTGCTGCCGAAGCTGCAGGGTTACCTGTTGCTGGTCTCACAGCTCACCAGGCCCTCACTCAAGCTCTAGGGATCAAGCTTGATGGAACCGGAAAGCAGGCAAACATTCTGATAACTGCTGCCTCAGGTGGTGTGGGTCACTATGCAGTTCAACTAGCTAAGCTTGGAAACACACATGTTACCGCCACTTGTGGAGCTCGCAACATTGACTTCGTCAAGAGCTTAGGTGCAGATGAGGTTCTCGACTACAAGACCCCAGAAGGAGCTGCATTGAGGAGCCCTTCTGGTCGGAAATATGATGCGGTTCTCCACTGCACTGTAGGCATTCCTTGGTCGACTTTTGAGCCTAATCTGAGCAAGAATGGGAAAGTTATCGATATTACTCCTGGACCAACTGCTTTGTTGAGTTTTGCTGTAAAGAAACTTACCTTCTCCTCCAAGCAGCTGGTGCCACTTCTCATGAATGCCAAGAGTGAGAACCTGGATTATCTTGTTGAGTTGGTCAAGCAAGGAAAGCTCAAGACAGTGATAGACTCAAAGCATCCACTGAGCAAGGCTGAAGATGCATGGGCTAAAATTATGGATGGCCACGCCACTGGAAAGATCGTTGTGGAGCCTTAGGTACACATAATATATATATATATATATATATATATGATTGGAATTGAAAACAGAAAAGAAACATGATTCTATATATTTATATGCATATGAATTGTGCAGTATATGAGGGTATCACCCACTTAATAGCTGTAAAACAATGTGGAATATTTGAGAACAGAAAAAAGAGGTGGAATTATTTCATTGATATAATTATTGCAAGGGCAAATATAGTATTTTATTTGGGGTTTTTTTTGGGATTCATGTGTATTTGATACGCAAATCAACAAAACTCAAAAGGCAATCAATTATAGCACAAAAAATCAATCAATTATAGCACGAAAAATCAAAAGGAGGAAGGAGGGTTATAGGTCATTTTTCTTCTTTAAAAAATAAATAAATAAATAAAGCGCCATCTTCTTTATAATGTCCAAACTGTAATATTTCAATTTGAACAAAATTTGTATTTTGAGAATTTAAACAGAGATAATTTTATTCTTTATGGAATCTAAATCATGATTCAAACAAAGAAAATAGAGAAAACAGAACAGAGGGTGTTTGTTATAGAATTTGAATAAAAAATTTATTTTATTTTATTTTTAAATTTCATTTTTTTTAAAAAAAATTAATTTTATTTCTTTAATTACTTGCTCTCTATAGAATTTTTGCAATTTACTAAAAAACACGTTTTTTTCCATATTCTATCATATTTTTCTCAATATTCTCATCACTTTTTACATCATCCAATATATTCAATCATTTCACACACTAATTTTCACCACCTTTTACATTATATTATTAATATCACA
>WUAT03113388.1:0-12649 GCA_010015005.3 Ulmus americana | reverse complement strand
AAAGAAAATATATTTTTCTTATAATTATGAATTATTCTCTAAGTTGTGTACAAACATATATATATATATTTTTATGGCTATTAGGGTATTAATTGGCTATTAGGGATTGGATCGGATTGGATTTTGGTATATGAAATCCAAGTCCAATCCAATTAGAAATCCAACTTTTCAAATCCAATCCAATCCAATAAGATTGGATATCCAATCTCAATTGGATTAGATCGGTTAGATATCCAATTAGATTGGATATTTTGAACAGCCCTAACTAGCATTTTAACATTTGCTAATTACAAAATTTATTTATTTAAGGGATTTAAATTATCATTACTAAAATTGTTATTATTACTTTTAATACCTATTTTTTATTTCCATTACTATCATTTCTGTTTTCTTAAATTAACGGGCTTAGACCCAAAATTTAGTCAAAGTTTGTTAAAAATTTCCAATGGGCTTAGCCTAAATTCCATCCCATTTCTAAATTAAATTCTAATATATAATTTACGTTTTTTTTGTTTTGTTTTTTTTAAATGGCTCAAAAGCCACCTCAGCTCATCACCTTCGTCACCACTACATATTCTTCTTCCTTGCATGTAGCCCGCTACCCACGCAGTAGCCCTATATGCTGTCTAGCTCGTCACCGCCGCCGGCCTCTTCTATTCCGAGCCGAAGCCACCGCCCACCAGCCACCTAAGGTGCCAGCATCTGCTACTGCTTCTTCCAATCATGGCGCTGTAACAGAGCCGTGGGGCTCTTGGTTTCGTTCGGGAAGGACGCCAGTAATGGTCCAGCACCGTCTTCCACCAGCTAGAGACCAACCCAGTCGGCCTAGAAGACTGCCCGACCGTGCATGGCCGCAATTTCTCCAAGCCGCCACCCCTCTCGTCGTGTCGTCGCCACCTCTCTTCGTTCCGACGATGCCATTAGTTTGAGCACCAAGTTTCGATTCGGATGGTGTGAGTCTCAACTCATGGGTAGTCCCGAAATAAAAACTACCATTAACACTCTCTTTCTCTCTCTAACCTCTCTCTAATCTTTCTATCTCTCTCTAATCTATATTCGCTTATTTTAACTATCCAAAACTTAACACAGTGCAGAAAGGAGAGTTTTTGAGGTTGCTTGCCAAGTTGCAGTTCTCCTGTGAGTCGGTCTCCTTCTCGGCGAGTTGCTCCGCTTCTCCTCTTCCTTCTTCACTTTTTAGTTTTCTTGCACTCTCTCTCTCTCTAAAAATCAACCCCAAATTTTCCAGCACTTTCTCCACTAAAAGATAAATTTCCACACAATTCGATTTGCATTTAATGCTCTGTTTCGTATATATATATATTTAAATATCTTTTGAAGCATTACAGAAACCAACAAAAATTTTGGCCTAATTTCCTTTTTTATTTATTTATTTATTACCATATGGGCTTTAATTCTTTTTTGCAACTTGGGCTTCATGAGCTTGAGTCCAATAATTTTGGTTAGACTTGAGCCCAATTTAATAACTTATTCCAAAGATGGGCAAGGGTCTAAAAAAATCATCTAAATGTTGCAATCATTGTCCCAAGTCATCACATCTATTTCTTCATCACTTGGACTAGAGAATTGCCCCACACATGACCTGAAGATGACAGTTGAACCATTTGGAATGGGCAAAGAAGAGCATCCACACCTCGTGACCTTAAAAACAGGACCACGATTACCACCATCCAACACTTCACTTATAAAAAGGGAACCAGTAATTTTGTCATGCCAACAGGATTTAAAACCTATAGGCTAGATCAAATTAGTATTGTGATAAGAATGCCTCATATCAACTTTTCCCCCACAAAGAAGAAAAAAAAATCTTCGAACTGCAAAAGAAGTCCCTCCTGGAGAGTAAACATACACAAGAGTCAGACAAAATAGATAAAGAAAACAACACCACTAAAGAGAAGAAAATTAGAAAGGATAATAGTCATATAATCAAAATGACATATTCATAACTTACGTTGTTTTGCTCATACTCAGAGCAACAATTTTTTCCTACTCTAGCCCTTATAAGTTTCCCATTATCATCAAATGTATTGCCACATGCTTCCATCCTTAGAACATTGGATTGAATATCCCCATAATCACCAATCGAAATTTCCTTATTTTCAGAAAATCCATTAGTAACTCTGCAAATCTTGTCCCTTTCTTTTTTCTGGGTAAACCAACATAGTTCATCTAACTCACATCAGAACTAGACAAAGGAATTGACTATATCTTCAGTTAAATTCTTAAATTTCTTCCACTTTTCACAAATTAGGCATCTTTATCAATTTTTCATCAGCACCCGCAAACAATTACTCACGAATTTCACAGTTAATCAAAACTCTCAAAAGTATGGAAATCTCAGCATCATTGGAAGCGAATGAGAGGGAAACCCTGTGGATTGATCCGTATAGCCCTTCTGCATCAAGAGGCACCGCGTTCTGAATCAGAATATGGTGAAACTCATCCTGAAGCCTCGACATAGCTAACTGGATAGCGGTCTCAGCCTGGTCCACAAACTCGTTACTGGACCGGATCGAAATTCCATTGATCAGGTTCAGCACATCATCAACCGCTGACAAATACTTGGCAGCTTCCTCCGGCGAGTTTTCCCAAGGAAAATGGAAGAAGAAATGTTTGGTTCGGCCGGCTAAGCTGGTTTTCTCTCTTCCAAAACAAGAAAAATGGAAAAAGCGACTTGGGGGTATTTTTTGGAATTTTTTTGTTGGATTTCGAAAACATAAATATGAATGAAATTTTTGGGTTTGATTTGATAATTTTGAGAATACATAAGTTTGATTTGTGATGATAGGAAGTGGTGGCCGGGGGGTTATTGGAATTTATGGTGTAATGGAGGTGGCTTGTTTGTAGATGGGAAGGAAGAAGATAAGGGAAAAAGAAAAGGAAAAAAAAAAATATTTTTTTTTGACTTTCAGAAAATACCCCTCGTGTGCAAGTCACATGTGAGGGGATTTTTAACAGATTCGTACATATTTTGACGATCTGTGAAAAATGTAAATGAAATGCATATTTGGGGGGTTTTGGAGTCTTTTTTCAAGTATAGGGGATAACTAGTAAGTTCGCGTATAGTTTGAGGAGAATTCGTACCAATAACCCCTTTTTTTTTTTTTTTTTTTTAAATTTCCATGGTTGAGAGAGAAAAGACTTTCCCTCCCAACTATTAGTTCTCAAAAGAAGATGTGATCTTAGAATTCTTATAAGAAGATCAATTTTTTCATCTTGTTTGTACTTTGATTTCATTAAATAAGAATTTGAGTGAGTTCATTGTTTGTCTAAATTTTCTTTACAATTAAAAAAAAAAAAAACAAATAATAAATGACAATACAAAATAATGGTTAGGTACAATGTCTAAAGCGTCTTTATTTTTGTCTCCTTCTTCTTCTTTTTGAATCAAAAAGTGGAACCAATAAAACTAGTCTTTACAAATATATTTGAAAAGGCCTAAATTGAATTTTTATTTATTTTTATTTTCCATGCAGGATCACGTGTCGGATTCTAGGAATGTAATTATTTTTGTGCAACTTGAGATTTATAAGTTGGGGGCCTTCACACAGTTTTGTTTTATTATCGACTTTGCGACACAGGCATTTAGTGCAACTTGTCGTTAAGCTATTGGGTTCAGACAAAACCCACCTAGACAGCAAGAAAGAGAAGGAAAAAAAAAAAAAAAGAGGTTCAATGTCTAGCTAGGTAAAGTGAAGCATACAGAAAAATGAAAATCCACACTATAGATCTCAAACTTGTGATTTGCTTACGAATTAATAGAAAATCTTTATTATTGCTGGTGAATATGTGAAACGAGTTGAAATACGTAGAGAAGGGAATTGATTGTGTATTTGATTCCATTCTCTGTATCTCTATGCCCATACCACGCCTGTGACCCCAAGACCTAATGAAATATTCATCGGCACATCACAAATTATATAAATTTGTTTTTATAAAGTACAATATTACTTTATAATCTTTTAGCATGAAACTTTTGTATTGTGCGTCTTCACAATACAACTCTTTTATTTTACATTTAACTAAACAACAGTTATAAGCATAAGAATTACAGTAAATAAACAACCTGAAACTAGAGAGATTACATAACCAAAAAAAATAAAAAAATTTATTTAATTGATATACAAAGAGTTATTTGGTGGCTGGGTGTTGCACTATGGTGGCATCACGAGACAATTTGTGTAGCCGACAGATAGTCGTTTTGGATTAGATTTACCACTTTTTTATATTCATAAATAGTTTTGCGTCATGTTATATAGGAACTTGTTCCGTGATACTCTTTTATGGAATAGTTGGGTTGGAGATATTGGGCTTGTCTGACAGTGATTTAACAGGATTTTGATAAATTGAACCCGATAATTTTTTGAATAGAATTTAAAAAATTTTGATAAAAATAAATAGAGTTTAAAAAATTAAAAAATAATTTTATGTACAAAGTAATAAAGATATTGAAATTTAATAATAAAATAATATAAAAATAATATTTTATGTAAAATATGGTAAGAATATTAATAATATAATGTAAAATGTGAAAATGTATAAGTGTGTAAGATGTAAAAAATAATATGATTTAAGTGTATAAGATGATAAAATATAGTAGGTCGATGTAAAATGTGATATTATCCATAAGATAGAATATAATAGGATAATAGTTAGAATAAAGAAAATAATGATTTTTGAAATTTTTAGAAAATAAGATATTATAGGATTTTTTGTTTTGTTTTGTTTTTTTTTTGGGTCTCAAACAGACCATTACTCTGCATGTGTTGGTATTTTATTCTTGGGAAAATTATATTTTAGTACCCTCTATTTAATCAAAATTATAAAAAAGATCTATGAGTTTTAGAAATATAAAATCAATTCCCTTTATTTTATACAAATTTTGTTTTGATACCCTCGAGGGCGCTGGTTTTTCTAAAAGCTCAATTATACCCTTACTAAAATACCCATTTAACTATAATGCTATTTTATCCGTGTATCCAAACATTGTAATGTATTATTATATTAAGTAGGAATTAGTATTTTAAAAAACAAATACCAAAACCATTCTTATAAATCGGGAAAGAAAATAAATTAAATTAAAACTCGTTATCCCATTTAACGAGTTTGTTCTTTATAGAATTCAAGTAGAATTATCTCAATTTGAGCAGAGTTTTTATTTAGGGAATTTGAGTAGAGTTTTTATTTTGAGAATTTGAACATATATAATTTTATTTGTTTTAGAATCTGAATCATGCTTCAAACAAAAAAAAAAAAATAGAGAAAATAAAGATAATTTTATTTGTTATAGAATTTGAATAAATATTTTATTTTATTAAAAAAAATTGATTTTATTTCTTTAATTACCTGTTCTTTATAAAATTTCCGCGATTTGAACAAAGATTTTATTTTGGTGATTTGAACAGAGTTTTTATTTTGGTGACTTGAAAAAGAGAAATTGTTGTTCTCTTCGCGATTTGAATAAAGATTTTATTTTTTTTTTATTTATTTTTAAAAAATTTTAAAAATTTCTTTTGTACTTTAATTATTTTTATATATCTTTAAATTATTAAAATATTTATTTGTTTTTATGAGGTTGTCTCTGTAGTTCTACTAGATTTATTTTTAAATATGGTCACACTCTACACCCTATCATATTATATTATATCCTATTATATTCTCAAAAAATTTACAATAAACATAGTTCTTTCTCTATTCTAATAATTATTCTATCATATTCTCCTCAATATCCCCACCACATTTTACATCATCTAATATATTCAATCATTTCACACACTAATTCCTACCACCTTTTACATTATATTATTAATATCACACCACATTTTACATCATTTAACATATTCAATCATTTCGCACACTTATCCTTACCACCTTTTACATAAAATTATTTTTTAATCTTGTAGACTCCAGTTGCTTTTACAAAAAAATTTAGAATCATATTTAAAAACTTAACTTGATCATAATCACCAAAATGTTGTTTTTAAAAAAGAAAATTATATAGGAATGTTGATAGAAATATGGAATTGAAATATGAACACAAATATTTTAAAACTTACACACCCAGATAAAACGTTTCAAAATAGCTAAAATATAGAAAATTACGTAAATTAAAAAAAAAATCATGTATGAATGTTAATAGAAATATGAAATTAAAATACGAATACAAATGTATTAAACCTTACAAATCAAGATGAAACAATTCAAGTGTAAATAAACTACCCTATGCATTGTTGTCCTGCTAAATCCATTATTTTAAGGTATCTAAAAATCTCTTCAAAATATGTTTTTATTTAATTTTGAAAAATTTCAAGATTTGGACGAATTTTAAAATATATTTATTTATTTTTCTAAAAAAATAAAATTAAAGGGGTATGACGAAGACATAGTTTCGAATCACGAAAACAGAATTTTGAATCATGAAAACAGAGTTTTGAAATGAACAGAGTTTTAATTTAAATCACAAAAACAGAGTTGCGATAATTTTATAGAGAACAAGCCCAATAATTAAAACCCATCCTTTGCCAAAAATTCATATTAACAAGCTTTAAGAACTGGGGAAAAAAAGAGGAAAAACACGAAGAGGCAGGTGAAGAACTGGAGGAAGAAAAATGTCTAGAATGCAAGGTATTAAAGGAAGGTTGGCACAGCAGGTGGGTTGATCTTAGTCTCTATCTTCGATTTAGTTTTCTTCTTCTTCATTATCTTTTAATTTTTGTTTTAGGGTTAGGTTGTTATTGGCGATTTGAGGTTTTGGATGGTTGATTCGTATAGGATGACATTGATTCAAATCATTCCTTAACAAATGGACGCATGCTTAAGTTTTGTAACAAAAGATGCCGTTGTTGTCGCAAAGCAAAAGTTTGATTAGTGAAAGCTTTAACAATCGATATAGATTGTTTTTTGGTGCAAACCATATCAATGTTGGTTTTTTTAGTGGTGGAATTTGGAGGATAATTATCCTGGTTATTTGGATGAGCTTGATTGTGTAATTCTGAAAATGGGGGTGGAAGATTGGAGGTCTAAAGTGATGAACTGAAAGCTAAAGTTGATGAAATTTTAAAAGGGATAAGGGGTATAAAACATTGTGTAAATATTTTATCAATTTGTGTTGTATTCATGTTTGTTGTAATTTTCATGAAATGAGTTAATGTACTAATTATTTCTTATGTTTCTCATGTGTTGTTTATCTTCCAAATCTAACAATAAATACATATATGTTGAACATAACAATTAAAAGCAAATGGTACTCCAAAAATAAGGCAGTAAATGTTAAATATTGATGATCCAAAAACAGATGAACATAACAAGTAACAAGAGGTATTACAGTTGAACACTCTTACAAAAATAGATGATGCAAAATGCAACTGGTATTCCAAAATAAATTATCCAAAATGGTGTTTTGGATGTTACATTGTTATAGGTTCATCACAGTAATCTTGGGTGTTGTTTACGTGCACACTCTTACAACATATGATTCTTTTACATACCAAACTATCACTACAATGAACATTCTTAAATACCAAGTTCCAAAAACAAATGCTTATATAAGCATTACATCTAGAGTAACCAAACTAACAATGAACATTATTAAATACGAAGTTCCAAAAACAAATTCTTCTATAAGCATTACATCCCAAAATAACAATGCAATAACTGGACTACAAATCAAGTTCTAAAAAGAAAACTTCTCGTAGCTATAAGTTCAATAGCAAAAGAAAACTAAGTAGATTAAATGTTCAATCTTAGAGCTGAGAAAGTTGTGATTGGAGTAGTTCCTCCTATGTTGTAGGATTTGATGCTCCACACTGCTCATTTTGAGTTCCAAAACTGCCTCCTTCCTGTATCAAAATTGAAGTATCAGTTGCATGAACAAGTGATAAAGCACTTAGACAACAAGTTGTTGATGATACCTGATATTGGGAATGCTGAGTATGTGAAGATTGTCAAGTTTTTCTCTTCTTGTTTGGATTTTGTGGGCAGCTTCTCTTGATATGCCCTCTAACCTTGCATCATTTACACGTAACAGTGGGACACCTTGTAGAGACTTGCCGTTGCTCACCTTCTGCCCTGGCTCTATGTTTGTTTGGCATGCCTACTCTCTTACAAGTGATTGGTAGCTGTAGCATGGCTTCTTGGAGAAATTCTGGCCAATAATTCCTTGACCAAATAGGGTGAACAATAGGAGCAAATGATGCCCTCTACTTTTCAAAAGTGAGTTAGTTTGAGTAGTACACAACAACATTTGCTCTAATAGTGTTTATACAAGCCAATCCATGAACACATGGAATACCTCCCAATTCCCATGCACCACAATCACAATGAAGGTCATCCAACCTAACAACAACCCTTTGGTTATTCAAATCAACCTCAAACTCATAAGCACCTGACCTCAACACCTAAGCATGTCGTGAAACACGATTCAGAAGTTTAATGTTGCCTAACACATTCGGTGTGAGAGTTTGAGTCCACCTACTAGAAATTTACCCTCTTGTGTAGATTAACTCCATAATTTTAGAACGAATCAACTCGAACATAGAGGTTAGAGGTTTGAACAGTTCATCAGCAATCTAGGCATTAAAAAGCTCTCCACAAAATTATTGGTAATATACTCACATTTGACCCTGGAGTTCATGGCATGAAATGCCCAACTTGCAGGCTCTAGAAGCTGTAAATAAGCATGTGCTTGAAGATGAGTGTTTCTGATCCTTTACATTCCATTCTCGAATTCATGAACATTAGGAGCTTTGGCAGCCTCCCAAAACAAGTGTTTAAGTCATGTTTCCTTAAACTTGGCTTGCACGTTTTGCCAAATGTGGTGACAGCAGTTCCTGTGAGTACACATTGGTAGCACATTTTGGACAACTTGAACTAGACCCTGCATTCATAATGAATTAGTGAGCTATTGTGGCCCAAGTTGCACATTTTCAACACCTTATAACAAGTAGTTCAAAATTGTAACAGAATCTTATTTCCATAGTCAGTATAATAGCTTACTCATATTCTTGATCACAGTCATTATAAAAAAATTACAAACCAAAAAACAAAATAACAAACCAGTGCTTAAACAAAATAATCAACCAAAAAAATAATAATAACAAACTAGTGCTTAAACAAAATAATTATCCAAAAAAAAAAAAAAGAACCAGTACAAAAATGAAAGCCAAAAAAGGATACAACCAGAAAACAAGGGAAAAAAAAAGAACCAGTGATGAGGATGTTACCTTCTGCCTATCACTTATGATGCACCATGACTTGGCATCAATGTCCCTCCCTACAGCTTCATGAAGCAAAGTTAGAAATCACTCTCATGTCTCTATCTTCTCTTACTCAACTATTGCATAAGCAACTGGGAACCATCCCAAATTGGCTTCCACATATATAGCACAGAGAAGAATACCTCCAAATGGCCCTTTCAAATGGCACCCATCTATGCCAACGATAGACCTGCAACCCTCAAGAAAACCCCTTCTATAAGCATCTAAACATATGACAAATCTTTGGAAATATGGTAGTTGAACACTTGCTTCAAATTATATAATAGTCATGGTACCAGGGTTAGTCATCAAGACCATGTTATCATTACATCGTAACATAGAAAAATGTTCAATATGAGTCTCGTAAGAACCCCCTCTAGCCATTACTCTAGCCGTGAAGAGTTTCTATTTTGGTATGTCAGTGATGCCATATTTGTTTCTCAGCTTCTATCTAATCTTTGAAGGTAACAGTTTTGGATCCTCTTGAAAGTCAGATTCCAACACTCTAGCAGTCCATGAACAAGTGGCACATCTATTACGTCTTTCTACTTGACAAGTGTACTCCTCCATGTATGTTTTGATCATGAATTGAGTTCCATAAGGGGACCTACTAGCATGCACCCTCTATTCACATCCTTCACCAGCATAAGCATATGTCGTTCTATCCTTGGCACACTTCACCTTCTTATACTCAAAGGTTTGTTCAAGCGTAAATGTCCTTAAAAGTTTTTTGAAGTGATAGTGATCATTAAAACATTGATGAACATCAAGATGGACCTTACCAGCAGCATCATAATGTGGAATGCTTCTTGGTTGGACAACCTTCCTTCTATGCTTCTTAGGTACTACATCAGCTTCACTCTCACTAGAAAATCAAATATGTCTCGTGCTTGACCAATCTAATCTTCAATAGTGTTAGGCTCAACCTCCTATTGATCCTCATCAGATTGAAGAATAAAGGAATCATCAATTCATTTTGATTCCTTAGTGTCTCCATTTCTTGCCCATAGTGGATCATCTTCAGAATCACTACCATTAGCATCACCAACAACCTCTACAGCTTGATCATCTATACACTAACCATGAATACACTCTTCAACAACAATCTGTTCAACTGCTACTTCTATACCCTAAACCTAAGTAGCCTTTTCAGGTTCTTCCTCCAAACCATGTTAATCATCAACAAGATCATGTTCTTCTTCTAAACCATGAACATCATCAACATGTTCAGGTTGTTCATCTAAACCATGAACAATAAAGTCCTTGCTTATATAAGGCACTATACTCCCACTAATAGCATGCTCTTCATCCTCTATGTCATCAATTTTGACCAATGTAGCTTTAGGTCTATTGTCCACAATCTCAAACTTCATCTAGAGAATCAGCCAAATCCTCTTCAACTTCCAAATTGACAACTAGAGTAATTGGACTCTCTAGATTATTTCTTACAAAAAGGTTGTAAAGTGATTGGTCATCAGTCACTCAATGACAAAAAAACCTAGTACTTGCCAAAATGCTAGCAATTGACACTATAACATTTCTCGTTTACCTCCAAAGACATCAACTCATCCACAAGAGCATAATAGAGGTGCATGTAACTCAAGTAATCATCATCCAACTTCCATTCCAACTGAGTATTCTTGTGTTGAATAATCACATCGTGAATCGTCATGACCTAAACCAATCACACAACATAAATGAATTACATTCAATAGGTAGCCCTTCCAACAAGTAACTCAATGTAAAATATATATAAACACATACAAATAGAGCAATATTAACTCAAACTAATGAACAAAATAAAAAAAAGCTGAGGTAAAATATTATTACCAAAATATATGAACTAAAAGGGAAACATTAAAACAGAGCAGTAAATACGACAAAATAATCTACGAAAAAAGGGGAAAAAATAACATCTAAACTTGGATTAGTCCTTAATGCTAATCAATCCTACCCCAAAACATGACCTCAACCACAACACAAATATACCAAAAAAGCACAGAAACCACTCACATTCCTAGATAACCCTTGCAAAAAGTTACCAAAGAAAAACCTACAAAATATTACCCAAAAACCCACAAAAATGTACATGCATTTGTTTGGGCAAAAAACCATAATGACCTTTTTACCCTCGAAAAGGTCAAGTGGCTCCATGCCACATCAACTATCTGGTGGGTTCAATGCGATGGTCCCTTGCCATGGGTTTAACATTGCAGCCCCTCCTCCGATGGCTCAAAGCCACAGCCCAACGGTCATGGGCTCAACGACACGGCCTATGGTCCCGTGATCTGCACCACAGCCACTATGGCTCCAAGCCATGACTCAAAGTCACCTACGGCTCTTTGTAACTGACCATCCGGCCAAGCCATGGTCTCTTTGTATAGCACTAGTAAAGTCCGTCTCATGGGCTTACATGCAAGGGTTGGGTTTAGCCCATAAACCCAGTCACTTGACTAGTCATTGGTTGTAACCCCCAGGGTTAATGATCATCGAACGCCAACATAATGGCACATAATGCTCCATTCTAAGGGTCCAATCCATAAACCAAGCCATTTGACTAGTTAATGGTTGTAAGCCCCAGGGTTAATGACCATTGAGTGCTAACATAATGCTCTATTATGACCAAAGGGGTTACCCCCTTCATAACATTAATTACAAGAGCCATAAGGCCTCATCAATGAGTGAGATGATGAAACTGATCGTGCTGCAATGAATGTAGAGACAACATCCACATTCCTGACTTCTCTATATAAACCAAGATGAGCCTCCTCATCTAGGATCTCGAATCCTCCTACATCAAGGCTATAGAGATCAAAGACAAGACAACCTCTTGCTTCTCCATCTCTGATCTTCCTATGCCATCACACCATTCACAGCCTTCCCGTGCTCCACTTGGACGCCTGCTGCCTTTGCCCTGAGCTCTGACCTGGCTACATTCCTACTACTCCTTGCAGCGATCGTCTAACTATCCTTCCATCTCTGGGTTCAGTCCCCCACATCATCGTAGTGCCAAGCATAGCCTTGCCTACCGTGCCTCCGTCGCACCATCAACTCGCGGTCACTATAACATCTATCTCTGTATATTTGATATCTTGGATCTAATAATCTCTTCATCTTCTAACTTGACCGTTGGAGTCCCTTTGGACGGCACCCCCCGGTCTCAAGGGCTTAACAGTCTCGTCTGAGTTCTCTGTCGTGCAGGTCTAACAGGATGCCGGTGGCCTCGCATCAAACAAATTCATATTGTAGATTTCTACCCTTTACACTAAGGTTTTCAACAGGTTAGAGATTTGCGAAGAAAAAAAACTAGCAACAACTTAGTTTTACGGAAATAGGTTCGGAATAGTTGTTTTTAAAGGTTCAGAAATTAAGAATAG
>WUAT03113169.1:0-12651 GCA_010015005.3 Ulmus americana | reverse complement strand
GGTAAGCAAGAAGGCCGTTGGAGTACTTTGTACCAAGAGAGTGACACAAAATACCAAGAGTGTACAACGATGAAGGCTGGAAAGCGAGCATTCACTAAGAAGTGTGGGAAGATGCCCCAAGGATACGGTTGGGTAGCAAACCACACCCATGCGTGGGTGCACCAAATCTAGCAGTTAAGATAAGCGGTCTAGCTACCAAGAGTGTACTAGCCATAACGCACCATTAGGGTAAGGTGTCGATATTGTCAGTGCCAAGAGCACGCAACAACGGGGGAGTGTTTATCGCATAGTGGGCAACATCATAAGGTGTATGTCTCTAGCAGGCAACATCAAGAGTGTGCAAGTGTTTCAATGGGAGTTAGCATCAGAAGATATCAAGTGCTTCAAGACTAGTGCGGCAGCATGAACTCATATCACTAAGAGTGCAAAGCCAAGTGAGCAGATGTCAAAAGTATAGTTTCCAACATGGCAAGTCATTGGGGAAAGAGGCACAATTCAAGGTTGCAAGAAGATTTGGGTATGTGCAGTTTCTTTAGACATATGCAAGTGTGTAACCTTGAAAAGCATAGAAAGTGGGGGATCATCAATGAGGTTGTCAACAATTAAAGTGGGGAGTATGTCATGAGCCGCAAAAATTGAGTTGGTCTGCAATGCTGTTGTAATGATTGGAATGGATTCTAGAATGCACAAGAGTGGTAATGCAAAATGAATCACTCAATTCGGAGTCCAAATGAGTGTATTATGACTAATAAGTCAACTTTGCAAAAGTGACATTTTCTATTGTCACATAGGCAATAGCCCATTTAGCGCTTTAGGGGGGGTGGGTACATGGTGTTGTGCTACCACCACCCCTTTCAAACCCCATGTTAAGTGAGCTCTCTACTACCTTGTCATGAGGGACATTAGGACCTGCATGGTGCAATGAAGCATGTGTTACCCACGTACCCTTGGGGCAGGGAGCCATGAGGCAATACGCGGGACCCGTTTAGCTCGGTATTGGGTGTTTTTCCCAATAGTGAGGTTTTGTAGTGGCATCCACTATGCATTATGCTATGGCCAAGTGATGGACCACATGGGACTTCTCTAGGGCCACATTGAGCCTTTGGGCTTACTATGCCAACATGGGGCGACTTGGGGTCAATCGTTCCTACGGAATCCGATGGCCAGTAGGCATGGAAGAGGGTGACACCACCATGACGGATGATGGGAAAATGGACCAAGGATCATGTTGCTCGCTCTGGTAGCTTGCTAGTGTGCTTGCTGGCTTGCTTTCCTAAAGTATAGCCTAGTAGGGACAGCGAATTCCTATGGCCATGACACATGTCTTGGATGCACAAGACAAGACCTGAATGTAGAGTCAAAGTGCTAATTTATTCTAAATATAAATCTTTTTTTTTTCTCTTCGATTGAATTTAAAATCTTTTTTGTAAATTTCAATATTATCCTAAATAAAACCCTTTATTTTCTCTCTTTGGTTGAATTTAAATTCTTTTTTAAAATTTCAATCCTATACTAAATATAACCCTTCATTAAATTTTTATCTTTCTTTTATTGTTAAATGGTTTCTTTTAAGTTATGGTTATTTTAATTTCATTAATTTTTATATTAAATATAATGTTTTGTTCATATATTTTAGTTAAATAAAATATAATTTCTTAATTTTTGTTACATAGTAAAACATATTATTGCAATAATATGTTATTTAATATATAGTTAAATAATTAGTGAAATAAATAAATTATTAAAAATTAATAAAAAAGAAAATAAGAGAATATTCTTTTAGAATATATTTGTTTATTGTAATATTTGGTACAATTAGTTAGAAATAGAATAATAAAATAGTGTGAAAGTTACATCATTTTAGTATTTTGGATTAGAGATGGCATAATAATCCGTTAACAAAACCTCAATTTCACCGTTCACGAGAGCAACATTGAAAAATGACAAATCTTGTCCATGTAATGAACATGTATTTCTTATTGAAATACTATAGAGTTATTGGTCAAGTCTAATGGGAGGGTTTTCCCATTACTTGTCTATACTTGAAGTCATGATAAACTTACCAGGACAACCAAAAAAGTTTTCCCTTCAAAGGAAGGAGTCATGATGTTCCCTTCATCCTTCTCGTTGTATCAACACATAAATTCAAAGTAATTAAATCTAAACATAAATCTGACCAAATTAACCACAAATTTAACACAATCAATATCAGAATAATCTCAAAAATAAAAATAAAAATAACCTAGAAAAAATCTAATGAAGATGGCTAAGTTGAAGAAGATGGAAGGGTGAATGTATGGCTTGGATATTGGTTACAAGGCGGGAAGATATGTCGGCGACAATTGTGGATTGGGTTAATGACGATGTCAATATTGAGAGATGGGTTCAGGATTGGCTTTTATGAGGTAGTGAGAAGAGGGGGGAAAGAACATAAAGATGATGAGGAGGGTTAGTTAACGACGACGATTGGTGGAATTGGTCGATGACGAACGATGGATTAGGTAGTGAGGAGAGAGCTTTGCGACGGGGAAGGGGAAAAAGAGGGTTTTCCCTTTTATTTATTAGCTTTTTAATTTTTGTTTTTAATGACTTAGTATTATTATTTAAACAATTTTTTATTTTATAAAAAAAATTATTTAAAACTTGAGAATAATTATGTCATTTCACATCTTAAAGAAGAAATTCAAGGTATCAGGAAGTAATTTTGTCAAACATGGGAGGTAACTTTTGAGCCCCTCTAAAAATAAGGGTCTGATATGCACCATAGTGTAACTAGAGGGTACCTGGGCGTAATTTTCCCTTATCTAATCTCTAAATAAGTTTTAAGTTTACGTATATTCATATGTTTATGGGATTAATTACATATTTTCCCTTGAATTTAGGGGCAAGCACTACACCAAAAAAGCCTTTTGATGGCTGTTCAAAACTGCCACTATAGAGTTATAATGGCGATTCGTAAACCATAGAATATACAGGTGTCACTAAAAGTTTGCAACTTTAGGTAGCGGTTTTGACATGTCACTATAAGTTACTTTTAGCGGCGGTTCCCATAGGAAACCGTCATCTAAAATATGTGTGATTTTTGGACTTTATTGGCAGTTCCAAACCAAAATCGCCACTAAAAAGTTTGATTTTTTCTTTTTTTAAAATCTGAATTTTGCTTCCCCAAAAAATGCTAAACTGTTTCAATACCCAATACAATTACAATACAATATAATTCAATAGTACATCAATTTTGATTCAATTGATAAACGACCTAATATGAATATGTTATATAAATTCTAAACATAACTAATCTATGCCAAAAACTTTAAACCTAATAAAACTTATAACATAGAAAGAAAAAAAATCAACCTGCCGCTTATTATTGATTGGACCAGGACCGCTACACAAATTTTGCCCGAGGCTCGCGCATCTCATCAATATGCTCTTGGGGGATATTTTCATGCCTGTAAAATCCCTAAATCCAAATAAACACCGTGTTAGTTAAATAATCAATACACTAACTCTTTAAAGTTACATAATTAACTAGTAATTAAATAGGAATGTACATGTATTGAAACTTGGGTCATATGATCATATCCATGAACATTAGAATATAGTACACACATTCTATAGTATACGGTTGCATTGGACACTACACAAGTTAAAAAAATGAGATTTAATCCCAAAAAAATCAAATCAAGAATAAACTTTAACATGTTACTAAGACAATACTACATACCAGAATCTTATGTATTGTTGTTTTGGAGTTTTTGGTGCACCCTACAAGGTTGTATGCCAATCTATGGGTTCTATATAGAATGAAATACAAATGATTTAGACTAATTGGTGAAAATGCACCTTTTCGTTTACTTATATTGGTACTTTACCCCCTACTGATTTTTTTGTCACTAAACCCTCTCATGTTACTGTTTATTAGCATTTGTACCCCTCATGTTATCGTTTACTGGTGTTTTTTCATAACAATGCCCCATTAGCTAAGGGGGCACTTTTTAACAATAATTCTAGTAAAAATAATATGAAAGGGGTTTAGTAGCGAAAAAAATCAATAAGGGTGCAAAGTACCAATTCGAGTAAACGAAATGGGGCATTTACACCAATGAGTCAATTATTTATTTTTAACGATAATTAAATGCAATAAAATATTGTAATTAAATTATTACTTACGTGTTGATAACAATTTCAGTGTGTCCGTCCAGAGCTCTTTGCCGTAGCAGTTTGAGCCACAAATACTCGTCCTTGAATGGATCAAGGACTATGATGACACAATGATTCCTATAAAAGAAAATTTAAATTAACAAGAGTTGGCAATATCGATTAGTATATCTACACTTACCCATAATTGTATAGCACTAAGTATAATCGGTTTGAGTTCACATCTTTGATTACATACAAGACGTAACCTATTTTGTCCCCTATGCTATTCTCGGAGAACGCAAAACGATGCGAACATAAGAAAGAGAAAGACAAACATTATCCTACAAATGTTTCCTGCAATTACCTACAACATCAACTAATACAAAACAAAAAAAAAATGTGAAATCACCATTTTTATGAAATTATTACCCGATATATACGGATATGCAATTTGTCGAAATCTCCTTCATCCTCGAAAATTGGATGACATTTTCCTTACTCAACTGAACAGTGTGAGGATCTCCCACTACTCCGTGGATCATATCAAATTGGATAAGTCGCTCCTCACCTAATGAAGAGGTGACCACCAAAATGGTCTTGAGCCATTTCAGGTTGTGCCCAAAGAGGTGTCTTTTGATTTTCCCTTTTTTTGCCTTACCTCTATACTTCGAAGTATTGGTCCAATCCTTTGAAATCTTCTTGGACATAACCTAAAAATTAAAGCAAAAATATTAGTAAATAGTAATAACACATATTAAGTTAAACCCAAAAATGCCTACGACATGGCCAACCGTCTCATACTTCTCTGAATGGTATGTCAATGGGCTATCTTCATCGATCACCCAATCAATGGAGACACGAGCTGTCTCTTCCATGTATTCCTAAGTTTGAATCGTAACGATTCCACTCACTTCATATAGTCTTCCACATGTGACGATATTGTCAACATACTCGTATGCAAAGTTTCACTTCACCCCTTATACCAAAAAAAAAAAAATTTAGCTTCTGAATGACAGAAAATAAAATTTAACAAAATAATTAAGTTTTAAAGTTAGTTCACTTACATTAGAATTGGGCTACGAAGTGTCTTCTTTAGGAGCCTCAAGGGGATCATAGGAAACTCTCCTACTCCCAACATACAGGTTCAACAAAGATGGCATCGTTAGGAAGCCTCCCACTATCATCTAGAATTCCACCCATTTCATTCTTTAACTAAGGCCCTCATACAAAGTCTTGTAATGCTGCATCTCGGACCATAGCTGATCCTAACATGACGATGAAGGCTCATTTCACATGGTATGCCAAATGGTAGCCCATGAGCCCATCCTAACACGCCTCGGGTGCTCATCTGTCCCTAGCACCATTGTCAGCATGTTATTACGGCCAATAGGGGTAATCTCCCCCAGAATTTCCTATTCAATCAACTCATTGATTTTATCGGCAACCTTCTTGGTAGCTTCATTCCTAAAGTTAACATTCTTTTCCTTGCGAGCTTCTGTCCAACGCTTGCTTCTTGGTATAGGTGACGTAGAACCTTTTCTCTTTTGTTGTGTGAAAAACACAAAATAAAAGTTAGCATATATACAAATAGAAAGTTTTGGTGGATAATCATAATTTTAATCGAAATATATACTTACAATTTTGAGTTCAACCCCTTTGTAGCCCATTGGACCACAGAAGTGATAATACAAATTTATGAGGTTGTGCCTCTTATTACGGGTCCGTACTTTTTGTGCTTCTTATCGTGCAAATGTCTTTGCATAAAATGTTCTGAAATGTCTTGAGCGATGATTTTTGCCATACTCGGTGGGGGGAAGTCAGTCTGCCCATTGTCTAAATAACCCCGCCCTATAGTAAACTTAAAGTTCTTCCAGTACATGCCCATTTGCTTGATCAGCCATTTCTTCTGCCCAATCCTCAATGTTGTATGTAGACTGCAATGCATAAACCAAATATATATATATATATATATATATAGTCAACATAAAAAAAAATTGCACAACACTGATAGATTCAATCAAAACATAAGCTAGATTATTATTTACCAAGACCTCGTCCCAAAGCCGATCCTTCATCTCATCCGAGACTTGAGACCAATCTCGAATATCCACTGATACCCGGCTCCGCACTAACACTCCAAGGAAATTTATGAAGTCTTGGCCATCTCTCGCCAAGATCATTGAATGTGACGTCCAACTAGCATCCTTAGGCCCACATCCTTACTAAATCAGGAAGTTGGGAAGGACTTTTAGTCCCACCCCTCCTAGGAGGCAACAATTCAGCTTCCTACTCATCGATATTATCAAATTCTTCTTCCCTTTCATGGATGTGTTCTTCGTCAGACATAAATTCACAAATAAGATCAATTAATTTCAACTAACAACCTAAATTTATAAAGTAATCATAAACTAATAAATTAATAGAAAACCCTAAAATTCACCACAAATTACAAAACCCAAATTAACATCACCAAAATAATGAGAATAAATCCAAACACTAAATTAACAGTATCATACTTGAACTATTTAAAACATTCTAATAGTGTAAAAATTTCATCACAAATTACAAAATCCTAACATTCTAATACAAATATTACAAAATGTATTAAAACTTACCAAAAACAGTTCTAAGGTTGTTCTTTAGCAAGTGGAGCTGAATCACTAGAAAACTAGTTGGGAAATCAAGCAGGAACCAAAAATGGAGCAGAATCTTAGAGGAAAAATTTGTGGGTAAAAATAGGTTTTTGCAGCTGAGGAGCTGGAGGTTGAAGATGATAGGACTTAATGGTGGTTCATTTAAAAAACTTCCACCTAAAGTCTCGTGCCTGTCATGTGCATACTTAACTTACTTTAAGCGGCGGTTTTACTCGATAACTACCACCTATACGTGAAACATTTGGTGGCGGTTTTTAGGTTAAACTGCTGCTTAAAGTCTAAAAATACATGTCCATATTTACGTAAATTTTAAGTAGCCATTTTAAAATTAAACTGCCACGTATGCGCTGCTTCTCAAAGGGTTTTTTTGGTGTAGGTTAGTTACAATTTGCCGCCCAAATTTCAAAACATAACATCCACTCCCCCTGATTTTTCAACTATTTCATTTTTCCCCTTTGTCGGCTTTCGGTTTTTTTTTTTAAGGAATTGCTAACGCAACATAGAGGGTAAAAAAAATTTGTAACTTTTCAATTTGGGAATTTCATATTTTCCCCTTGAACTTTGGGGCTAGTAACAATTTTTCCCCTAAACTTCAAAACGTAACATCCACTCCCCTTGATTTTTCAACTCTTTCATTTTTCACCTTCATAATGAAATGGAATAAAAATAAAATATGAACTTTGGTAACTAATTTCATTTTAATTCTCAATTTATAGATTAAAAAAAATACATCAAAGTTCAAAAACAATTTTCATAGTAATTTATTATTCAAGCATCAATATATGTATATATATATATATATATATATATATATATATATAGTATTCCAAATTTGCCTTGATTTGGTACCGCTCTCGTGGTCCACACTAAAACAGTGTTCTACCCCTAGATGTCCAGTCAACTATTGTGTATCAACGCATTTCGAGGAGAACTAACTAGCTCTGGGTTCAAGTGGCATTTCACCCCTAATCACAACTCATCCTAGTCATGGATAGATCACCCAAGTTCGGGTCCATAAATAGTGACAATTGCTCTTCCCCCTTTCCCAATGACCAACGATCTATTATCTCATAGGAACTTCCAATTAAAAAAAAAAAATTAGAGGAGTTTGATCTATGTAGACCAAATCACTTAAGAAAAGAACCCTTCATATTTTTGTACATATCCTATATACAATAAGGTCCATATATTGACACAATTCATCGAATTATTCTTTGTAGTACAATACTTCAATAAATTCCACTTCATTTATTCTATTTATATTATATTTTTATATTCGATTTTTTTTTCTAGTCTATTTATCATTTAGTTAGCATTTACATTTAGCTTAATTTAATTTAGGTTTAATAAATAGCAATAAAATAAGGAGTCTTTATATCACATTCCAGAGGGTCTAGTTTCAAAACAATATGTTGTCTGGTATATATATATTCATAGTAATTCCATGTTCCTTATACATTCAAGATAACTTTCTTACTACTTGTAAAAACGTCCCTTCAACATCCAATTACAATAACCAAACCTAAATGCTATCAGCAACAACAAAGTTCAACAAGAAAAAAAGATCTTCAACATAAAAGATCAACATAGTTTCTAAATGTATATGAGCTAACCTCGGGGAAAAAAAATAATACCAGTATGTTCAAATTCATAATTCAACAAAATGTAAGGTAGGTTGTATATGAGGTTTAATTGTTGCTCTTTTTTCCCTTCTGCTTCCTCTTGGATAAAGAAGCAGTTATGGTAGTTTTGTGGGCATTACTTGGTCTTGCAAATGGGGCTTTGGTGCTGACTACGCTCAAACTAATACGCGATTATTATGACATAGATGAGATCTCGATCCCACGAAGAAGGCTTGCAAAGAAGAAAGAAACTTAGAAACAAAGAAGAGATAAAATCTTGAATAGAGAAAATAAGAATGAATAATTTTGATTGAAAAGGTTTAAGAACAAATATTTAAACACAAAGTATCAAGTTTCACTTAAGGTTTATCTTCCAATTCCTAGTATTGATTTATTTATTAATTTAATTCCAATTCCTTAATTAAGTACAAAGTTGACCCGTCTTAAAAGATATCTAACAGCAACAATCCTATAAAATTGATCTAAGTTGATTAATTTAGATTCATATTAACCGACATAAGAAAAACATGATTGAACTTATATTTGTTTATGAATAAAATCAATCTATTAACCTATCTCTTACCTACAAATAATCTCAAATAAATTAAATAAACATATGTCACATGAATAAATAATTTATTATTAAGAAGGAATTGAAACAAAATTGTGAAACCCCAAAAAAGCTTTTCTATTACGAACCTTGACACTGTCAATGTTATTATAAAATTTATGTGTGACATTATTACAGTTTATAAAAGAGATAAATTCATTTTCAAGCTTTGCAAGTGACGAATTTAAATACATGTTAAACTGTTATAGCATTGTATTTATTTAAATTGCATAATTAAACAAGAAATTATGTTATAAAAATTACGCAATTTATTGATTGGATTATATGCTTAAATGATAAGTTAATAAAAAATTATTTTAGAACTAAACAAGAGACATTATAGGAGATAAATTTAAAAATTTAAATTTGAAGATTACAAACTAAAAAATGTGACTTCTTACAAACTCATCTAGCAATTTAGCTAGAGTTAAACTTTAGATTGAAAATAATAAAAAGTGTATATATATATATACATGGTCTTAATCAATTTGGCTTCAAAGCCAATAAATAAAGCAATAAAAATTAGTTGTTTTATTCCCAATTAAAATAGAACATTTTGACCATCTTGAAACCTTTTTGACTCCTTCCTTTATCTCTCACACTCCCTCTCTTATTCCTAACCGACCTTACACCCCCTCAAGCCTTCAAGTTTTAGCCACCACTTTACTCTTCATCAATTCTTCACTCTTTTCCTCACTTCTTCTCTTCTCGGCAGCAAGCAACTAAGCAAGCTAGGCAGTAAGTTATCAATTTTTGAGTCACAAGACCAAGCCCTTGCATCACCAATTTGTGGTAATTTCTTGATCCAAGTTTTTATACATGTTCTTGCATGTCTTAGCTATGATTTGTAGTTGAAAATCATGTTTAGGTGTAAGAGAATGGTTGTGTTTGGTTGATGTTTGTATATGAATTTTGGATAGTTTCAGGAACCTAGTTTGTATAATATATTTGAAGGATTATTTAAACTCTAAATTTGTCATATTTTAGATTTTTGGAAAGTTCTACATGTCTACTATAACATACTAAAAATTGGAAGGAGATACTCAAGTAGATTTTGAGTTATAGGCCCCAAAACACCAACTGTTCAACAGTAGGTAAATTGGTTGTAATTTCCAAAATGGGGTCAAAAACATAAACACTAGGATAAATCTTGGAATTTTAAATCCTATAAAACCTATGATAAATACTTTGAGGTCTTGGGAAGATCTTAAAACTGGTTCCATAATTTTTCATTAACAAATGAGTGAGAAAATAAACTCTGAATCCTAACACCTCTAATTGGAAGAACCCTGTTTCGAAATCTATGTTTAGAGCTCTGTTAGGTATTGATAAGAATGAATTTAACAAAAATATTTTTACATAATATACTTCAAGATGTTACCAAACGTTTCCAATTTTTTTTAGCTCAATTGACTTAGAATTAATGAAGTTATACTAAAATAAAATCGGGTATGTAAAACTGCCTAATTGGATGAACCTGATTTTGATAACTCTGTTTTTTTGTTCTAAACGCCTGGTTAAAGGTTTAATTTTTGGTTCAAATTTTTATAGACTAAACCCTAGGATGTCTTGGAATTTCTTCAATTCGTTTTAGTCAATTTGGTTAAAAATTAAACGAATTATGTTAAAATAAAGTCAAGACTGTAAACTACCCAGAAAGTGGAAACCCTGTTTTTAGGTCTCTACTTTATGCCCTGTTGTATTTTCCCCATGTCAAATTTAACCAAACTCTTTTTACTAAATAAACTTCAAGGTGTTACAAAATGTTTCCATTTAATTTTAATCAAATTGGTTTTAAATTTAGTAAGTTATGTCGAATCTAATTTAAGCTTATAAAACTGTTAGAAATCTTGAACTAGCTAAGATAAACGAGATTTTTTTTTCTAGAATTCCATGTTTCTGGTAATTTATGTCACAAATTATGTCTTGCATGAAAATCATTATCCGAACTTTATTCGGTAGAAGATTTTAATAAGTTGTGATGTTCTGATTATCGTAAGACCAATTATGCATTAAGGAGGAACTACGCAAACCCGTAAGTACAGATCTCACCTACAACACAGAACAAAAGATTTTTCAAAAATAATTTGTGCAATGTATTCAATAAGTGTATTTCTGATTATCTATGATTATCTGATAGCATATTGTACTGTCTGATATACCTGATGGATGAATTGATACTGTGCTATGCTGTTTTGGTTGTCTAGTTGTTTATCCATGTCATAAGCCCGTATGACTGTGTACTGCATCCAATTATTATGCACATTTGAACATCTTCCATAGCCATGCATTACAGGACAGTTTTATGCATTTAAGAATATAACTGTCAAAAAAGGTCTTAATATGATTACTTATAATACATTAATTTAATAACTTGACTAATGCCAATAAGGAAACTATAAGTTTAACAAGTTATTACGAAGATTAAAATGAATTTAGGTGTGTCGTACCATCCCATCTTATGGGGCATTCATTCCTCGCTAATGATCATACGTTAGAGGACAATTGTGGAATGTTTTTTGGTCAGAAGACTGGTGTTGGATCTAGGTAGCTCCCCTGACACCCTCTGATGGTAGTGCGCCAGGTACATACATGGGGGCTCGAGTCTAGACAACGTTCACTAAGAGTCTAGACTTTTGTAAACTGAAAAGAGTAGAAGTATGCATTCAATAGGCTTATATATTCATGAATCATGGCATGCTTATTGAATGTGTTGTGCCAATTTTGTGAGATATGTCTGTACTTGCTGGGCTTCGACTCACGATTTATGTTCGTGTTGTAAGTACCAAAGGTAAGCATATATCTGATGTTTGGTTGGAATGCAAGTGTGATTAGTTTTGAAAGGTGGGAATGGGTACCCGACCATATATGTTAATTCCGCATAGGTTATTAGAAGGTTATTATGTACTTGATCTATTTATTCTATCGTGTTTTAAGTTTATACTTCTCCTGCCTTAAATTTTGGTATGTAAATATTCTTTTCAGAGACTTTTACTTAACATTTGGTAACTAATGATTACCAGCGACTTTTATGTCTTTCTATCTGTTTAATTAGTTTACCTCCAAGTATGTTTTAAGGCTTTCTTTGTTTACAAATCGTTATTTTAAAAATAGAATCCCATATATTTTCATAAGATTTTTACAAAGGAAAATATGTTTTAGGAACGTATGAGGTTTTGACGACTTAATCAAGGTATGAGTTTTGAAAACAAAATCTATGGACTACTCAGTTTTCAAGCAACTAAGTTTATGAGTGTTTAAATCATACTTAATAGGGTTAATTAAGCTGTTAAGAACCCGGGTCGTTAGAGTTATTAACCGCCGCCCGTAGGGCTTGCACACCACGATCATCGTTGCCGGCATGGCAACATTCTCCATCTCCAGCCATTCGTGACCAAGGGAAAACCTAGGCTCTGATACCAAATGATGAAGCAGGTCTCAGAAGAAAGGGATTTGGTTGCTCAAACCAAATACCAGAAAATAAACAAATATCAGCTGCAACAACAATATTCAATTTGGGGAAATATTCTCTAATTCTTTTCACCACATCATGGCTATTAAATAGCAGTACAATGACTAGTCTGTTACAGATAAGACAAAACCCAAATAACAAAGTGAAAACAAA
>WUAT03113058.1:0-12652 GCA_010015005.3 Ulmus americana | reverse complement strand
GTCCCGAAGCCTTTCTAGACTGCCCGAGTTGAGTGACTGAAGAGACTGTCCGGATAAGATCAGTAGTATCAGAGCGCATTAATGATGACCAGAACGCCTTAAATGTGACTATGACCCGCTGAACCCCTATTTGACAATTCCAAGCCTAGACTAAAATACTCATGATTATGTTCCCTTATTAGCTTAATCCTAGTAATTCTAGACTCAAACAAGAAGTAACAAATAATGTATTTAAATAGTCTCTTACTTTGTGCATAAATAGGGGAATTCATTGATGAAAAAAAGAGGGCAATTTAAGATTTTTAGCTACCTAAAATTCTCTCAAAATTCTTCCGTGAATATCTCGAAACATATCCATAAATGCTCACTTGTTCATCAAACACATTTATTTCTCTTTATTACTCAGCATAATTAATAGCTTATAAGATTCCGTATTGTTATCTGGATCCCAACCGAATCCGGTCATAGCACTATTAAAACATTAAACCCCTACCTGGTCATTTTCCTTTGGTCAAACCAAACCACAACATATGGATCATGTAGACGCCAGGATGTCCACCATTCCCATCCTCCACAAAATTATCAAAATAGTTAAGGAAAGTCAGTTAATATGACTGCAAGACAAAGATTCGATCTTAGAAAAATAACAAATGTTCCCTTCTTTCTCTTGTTTTCCTTATCCAAAGTGCTCCCAAAATATGAAACTCACTAATAAGAAAGAAACCATAAGCTTAGATAAAAACTAGGCAAATCAATTGTATACCAGTGACATGTAAGTTGGCAAAATATAAACCAAAATTACAATAACTATACCAATTGTTTAAGATCAAGAAGCGGCAGATTTGAGGTTAAAAGAGAGAGCCTTCGTTTTATGATTGCACTTATGTTAATATCTATTCCATCAATTTCAAATCAAAGAGCTATTAAATTAAGAAAGAGAGTAACAAACAAGTTTAGCAAAGTTATGAATCGAATTTAACTATGAAGAATGAAGATGCAAACGAACTTAAAAAATTCTATGTTCTAATTCTTTATAACTTCCAGAGTCCAGGAATTGCAGACATGCCAATAAATTTGCCACATTAGAACTCTCCGTAGAAATTACATTTTTGAAATCATAAAGATAACCACAACAAAGGAAGGATGTATACGAATTAATCCAACCTTATTTTATTTATCCAAGGTCATCATAAAAAATTTAGATCTGGTGTTGAGCAGTTGCCAATCAGGCAAACGGTTTAAAGAATGAAGAAAAAAAATTTCCAATAACAAGTCAAGTCCCTTGCAACAAACTGGCTGGGTAAGGCCATCCATCAGTTGTTTCTCAAATATAAAAGAGAAAATAACGCTCGTGGCCAACATATAAATCAATCCGACACAAAAGAATGTTAATCCTACTATGAAATGTATGTGATTCAAAGGTAGCTGCATCAGTTTTTATTTTATTTATTTATTTTTTGCAGGAAACTCTAACCATAATAAAATAAAGCTAGTATGCAATCAAGCAAAAAGTCAAGAGAATTCAAAGGAAAAGAAAATGTTATATCATCCTTCTGCATAACTTCTCATAAGCTCATCTATCTTTGTTTTAAGAAAATCCATTGTAAGAACAATTAGGTTCGTTTCATAAGTAAGATGACTAAAAGAATCCCGAAGAAGGATCTATTCATCTAACTCAGGTCAGCTCAGGTAACATTTCTCTAAATTGTAAACAAACCATTCCTCACTTAATTTAGGAAAGGATCCTAAAACCAATTTTGATAAAGAGATAATAGGAAATGGTTTACTCCTAAAACCATTTTAGTTATAGAAACCATTATCTAATTTGATGGGACTTCAAACACAAAAATGGACAACATTTGATCGCAAAAAAAGAACTCCTTAAGAAAATAGGCTCCGTAGAAGAGTACAACTGACAAGTTTGGATTATGGGACAAAATTATAAACTGGTACCACGAATCCCAGATCAAAGATAATACTCACCGAGTTGCTTGAGTTCACAAAGCCTGCAATAAATATGAAATCTAACCATTAGCTATAGTTTCGAAAATGCGAGACCAGCAAAAGTTAACTTAGAACTCTTTCTTAGTCTACAGAAATCCTGGAATGCCTTCTTTTCTAAGTTAAATAGCTAACCAAAAGATTGGACATAACCATGCATAAGTTATAATGCAATTAAGCAAATTTCAACACAGTGATTTCAGCATATAGTCTTATGCCTTGGATACATAACATTTACTGTGTTTCCTACATATCCCATTCCAAAATAACCAATCAACCTCAAATTATCAACACTATATAGTACAATCGAGAGCATACCACTTTGAGAATTACCAAACTAAATAATGATTACAAAAGAAACAGTCAAATCTTAAAAAGATCAAACTTCAAATCAAAAAATCACCGGGGAAAGGAAGAGAAAGAAACTGAGTGTCTAGAGTTAGAGCTCGGTGAGAATACCTAGTTGTTGGGATTAACGTAAGCTGTGAACTAAAGAAGATTGACAACAATGGCCAATTTGCTGTTGGATTTAGCTTTTGAAAGAAAAAAAAAATTTACAATGGGAATGAACAATGACAATTTTTCTGCACTTTTAATTGTTTAGGATGTAAATTTTAACTCGTATTATTTTTTATTTTTTTTTTCTAAACAACTCTTAATATAAACTACATATAAATTTAAATAGATTAATGGTCCTTTTTATTTATTTATTAATATTATCTATATAGGCAATAAACCAAATGTCTACTTCTATTACTACATATCACATTCTTCAAATTAGAAGAAACAAAATAAATCAAACAAGAAAATATGATTGTTCCAAAAACAAAAATGGTGTTTTCTTTTCTTTGTTTTGAAAGAGGTGTTTTCTTCTGTTACAGGAGCCTAGAAGTGAGTGAGTATTTTTCTCGGAAATATTTGAACTTGGAATTTGAGGCAAAATTGAGTTAGAAAAATGATCCCACTTTAGAAAGAAAAAAAAATCCAAAAAAACTATTGATCTAACCGAGCTTTAAGATCAAGAACACAACCCAAGTCAAATGATAGAAGCTAGCTTAGTTTCCTTCCATCACCACCAACATCTACATTAAGTTTGCAACAATAATTTTCAATAATTATTATATTTGATTTCTGTTAACAATAATTTCCATCAACACATCTTTCCCTTTTGTTAAGAAAAAAAGATGCTTCCAGGGCATGCATCAGAAAATCAAACAAAAATCTCTCAACTTCAAAAGGAATTACTTCTTTTCTCAGTTCCTCTTTCTCTTGCCCCAATTTTGAACAATGGGAGTACGAATATCGTATGGCCGGAACCTTGTCAAATGAACTTGAAAAGTCCTTACTCCTAATCCTTTGCAGTAATGATCAGCAATCCCAAAACACTTAAAAGTATGTACTGAAAGAAACAAAAAAAAATTTAAAGTTAATATGAAATTCGTAAACTGCACACGTGCTCAAGCCAACGCAAAAACTAAGATCATTTGACACATTGTAATCACTTAACAATATTAAGGTTTGTACCAAATTTTTGACACATTCGAAATTTTAAAAGGAGACTAGACTAACCTTGACTACGGGCATTTCTGTCATGATTATTGTCGCCCAACCAACATAAGGCAAGAACCTGCAGAATGCAGAGTCGTATAAAACTTAAGGTCATGTATATCAAAATGAAGTTATCTTTTAGTAAACTGGAAACATTTTTTTTTTATGAGAAAGAACATCCAAAGGGACGTTAGGATTTGGATAAAAAAACCAAAGAATAGGATTATCCACAATTTGATCATTCCACACAGTTCAAAATTTATGTGATACTATATTATATCACTGTTCTAGACTTACCCGACTGCTCTTCCCATTACATGGTGCTGTTGCAACCATTTCTGTCCCGGAGCATACAAGTTTATATCATCAACATCGTTATTGTCTCCTGCAAAATATACCAAACAAGCTAAGAAGAGTGTTCCAGATTAAGGAGCATAGCAGTGATCCATAATTGCTAAAACAATAGCCATCAAACAAAATATTAAAAGCTTTAAAACACATATTTGGACTCAAAAGTTATTCTAAGTTTTATGCCATCCAAAATGCCTGCACATACTTTTCTTAATCTTTTCTAGTAACAATTGTTTTAGCAACTAATTTTTTCTGGCAACAGCGATGGCAACTGATAGACAAAAATGGTGTTGTCAGACTACATAAAGATCTAAAGGAGAAAGTACCTTTTGTGAGGACATAAATTTCTCCATTTTTCCGCTCATGAACCTAAAAAAGAGTAGCAGAAATGAATTGATAATTGCTAAAATCAGATTCAAATAATCATCAGTAGGAGTAATAAGTATTTTGCAACTCATATCAAAAGTGCAACTGAGAGTACTGCAGTTTCAGCACTTGTCTTCCAGTTTAAGGGGTTTCTATTACCCTATTCGGGACAACAGCCCAAAATTACTTAATTGTCACCACAGAACCTGCCTGAGGAAGATGAAGATATAACATCTAGATTCCAAGAGAATTATTGAATAGTAGTGATAGAATGAAACAGTATAACTTCTGTTCTGCCCAAGTTTAGACAGGATGAACTATTTGTGGGTAAATATCCATGAAATAAGAGATATCGAGAGAAGTCAAAGTTGTCTATATCAAGCCTCAGGTTTGGATTGGAAAGTTAAAAAACCCAAAATTCTTACCTTAATTACTCGATGAACAATTGGAATATCACGTTTCTGCACAAAATACAAAAGACATATCAGCAAAGAATGCACAGGCACAGATATATCATATAAGCTTCTCGACAAGTCACATACATACATTTCCAATAAAACCCAGTCAATAAAATTTTATTTGCTCCCATCAAAGTTTTGAGTTAACAAAGCCAAAAGTGCAGACATTACATGTCTAAATATATGATTCATTTACAAGTTTCCTAGATCGAAATTTTTTTATTAAAGAAAATTGAAATCCAATGTCACATTCATTAAATATTTATCATAAGTGTGTGTAAAGCTAAGCAAATTGTTTCTGCTCCATCACATACTCAATGTGTCTCTTGGCTAAAATATACAGAAATAACGTCAAGCTTGTTTGTTTTAACCCATAGAAAAAACTGCTTAGATATCACTAAAGTGAAGCTAATACAGACAAACAGAAACCCAGAAAATACGACCTATTAGCTTCAAAAAATTCCTCCAATTTCATGAATGTGTGCATAAATTCACTTTTTTCTTTTTAAAACAAAACAAAGCGTAGAGATTGTCTTAGATATTTTTGAGAAGAAGCATACATCTATGTTAAATACAACAATTTCTCCCGCACGTATGGGATCCTTCTTCATATTCAAAAACAGAATGTCCCCCTGCAAAAGAATCGAAATGTCATTTATACGAACCAATTGAGAAAAAAGTTGAGCAGAAGAATAATGAAACCACTACACATAAATATTGTTTTGCTTAAACCCACTTCCATTTGCAGTCCATTTAAAAACCTTATCTCTTATCTCTTATTCTTAAACCTCTCTCTAGTTTTACCTCATACAACCAAACCAAAACAATCCCTCACAAAGTGAACAAATTTCCAAAAACCCATTTCCCTTCAAGAACCCTTGATCAATCTCATCACTTGTTATAGCTTTGACAACCTTCTTCGGGTGTCTCATAAATCATGACACCCATTATACACACATTTCATCTTTCACCATAAAACAAATCAAAATAGTTCCACAATCTAAGAAAATTTACAAATAAACCACCATAAATTAAAATTATTTGATCAAATTATTACACAAAAGCAAACTCACCCTCGCAAATCCAGGTTCCATACTTTCAGAAAGCACAACCACCACAGGCGATTCACTTCCAGTCAAACACATCAACCCTTTCCATATTATCAATGCCGAGGAGACAATCAAGCCTAAAACCCAAATCCAAACACAAAAAACACATTTTTAGCAAATGGGCATCTCTAATTTTTCCCAAAAAGACTCAAATCAAAAACAAAAAACATATTTTTAGCAAATGGGCATTTTTAATTTGCCAAAAAAGGCTTGATCAAAAGAAAAAACTGAAGAACCAATGAAGAAAAAAATGATAGTGAGATGGGTACGAACCTAGAGTGATGAACTGGGATAGAGCTTGTCTGATCTTAATGGACTTGATAGAATCGATGGTTTCTCCTATCCATCCCATTGTTGTTTCTGAGCAGAACGAAACGTGGTGAAGGGATCGGAATCGTAATCGGAATCGGATTTTAGTAGCTCGAATGTTTACTGTTTGAGGGAAACGTGGTACTTCGAATGTTTTTGTGACATGTGGACTTATGTGGGCCCAGAGAAAATAAAGGATAAATTTCACAAAGCTTCTTCACGTTTCAAATTATCATAAATTCATCCCTTAGTTTTCAAATGATTACATGTATACGCAATATTGCAAAAAAAAAAAAAAAATAGAGTTACTTCTATCCATTGTTAAACTCGGTTAAATTTTCATCGCCTATAAGAGTATTACCGTCAATTTAACTTCATTCAGCTAATACTAAAAAAGTTTTATTTGGAAAAAAAAAAAAAAAGAAGAAGCTAATACTACAAACTAATAAAGGTAAATTTATTCAGAATAGGATTACATAATTATAATTCATTTACATTAACATCTTAATATTTAAACAAAATCATAATTTCATTTTAAAATTTGGATTGTCATATTTGGACTTTTAGGTATTGTGGAAAAATAAACAATTTTTAAAATATTTAAGTTTGTGTGACGAATAAAAAATATTTAAATAGTTATTTTTGAATTGGTAAAGAAATAGGGAATATATATATATATATATATATATATATATAACTTGTCAATCCTTCAAGCGAAACAATTTAAGTGGTGAATTTATAAATCAAAATGCAAACAAATTAATATTTAGCAACTATTTGTGTCAAATTTTTATTGAGTAGACACGCAACACCTAATTTCATTATGCAAAAGGACTAATGAAGCAACTAAATGGCTAATTTAGAGGCTATTTACGTAGAATTTAATTATGAGAGACACAAATATAAAAATATCTCTAATACAGTACTAAATAATTATGATAATTTTGTAATAAAATAAAAAAATTTCTCTCTAATGTAATACTAAAATCTGTGACATATTTACTATATGCTATATTTGAAGACAATATAACATATTGTAAATATGCTACAACTATAAATACATCACATTTAATTACTAAAATATCATTGACTAAATTTTTTAATATTTAAATTAATTCAATTATTAATAATTATTAATGTAATGAGCTTACACTCTTCAATGCATTATTTTTTAGTTTTAACACTTTAATCCAAAATGTCATTTTATATAACATTTATACATTGGAGCATAATGCTATAATGCTATAACAATTATAATATTTTATAATTTTTATGATAAATTTGAGAATAATATTGACATATGCATTGGAGAAGGTCTAATAATAAAAAAAAAAATTTAGAGACTATTTGTGCTAAAAAACCATATAATAATAATAATAAAAACTAGAAATAAAAAAAGGCCAACATGCTATTGGGCCAACACCAAACAAACACAATCTTTGGCTCGGCCCAATAAACAAGCCTGCAAAACCAAAGCCTTATTAATATACCTCTTCGATTCAGCTATCAATCCTCTTAAACCCTAATTTTGTCGCAGTAAAACCCTAGCTCCCACTCTTCGCCAATCCGTCTTCGTCTTCGCCTTCGCCGGTAAAATATGGTAATTTCTCTGTTCCTGTAATCCTAATTATCGATTCTTTATGTTCAAAGTTTTTATTGGTTCAATTCTATCTGTTTGTTTTTGGATTTCAATTGATTCGAATTTTTTGTTCGCAGCCAGGAGAAGAAGTGAACCCTAAGGCTTATCCTTTGGCGGATGCCCAGCTTACTATAACGATTCTTGATCTTGTTCAACAGGCTGCTAACTACAAGCAGCTGAAGAAGGGTGCTAATGAAGGTGAGATTTTTCTGATACGTATATATATTGGATATTGTATGAATGTTGCATTTGTTGTTTTTGGTTATCAGCCCTTGTTTAATTTATTTGATTTTTAGTAAAAACATTATTTTTTTGTTTCGGATTTCAGCAACTAAGACCCTGAATAGGGGTATCTCTGAGTTTGTTGTGATGGCGGCCGACACCGAGCCACTTGAGATTCTTCTACATCTTCCCCTGTTGGCTGAGGACAAGGTAATCCATGATACCATTGTTGTTAAAAACTTACGATTTACATTTCATCGGATCCAATTTGTTTCATTTTGTTTCCTTTTTTAATTAAATAGATATCCTCTTATAATTAAGTATTAATTTGTGTTTTAAATGGTAAATCATAATGAATTTCATATTATTTTGATGTTTTGTAGTTGAATATTTATATGTGTTGTTTATTATATAAATATATCTCTTAAAATTCACAATACAATACACGCATAATTTTAATTAAATAATAGTAAGCAAATCTTATGTGTCATGATTCGTTTCGTTTTACGATACTTAATTTTTAATGGACAATTCACGTTTTTTTTTTTACGAGTTGACCACCTTGCTTAATACTCGTTTAACTGTTTTGAGTTTATTTTGAATCCCTTTAAAGCACTTGTTGTTCGAATTTATATTCCTCATTTTTTTTTTATCAAGCATATAAATTTTAACAATTGGTCTTTTGTGTCTATCAGTCGGTATATAGATTTTACTTCACCACTTTGGTGTGTCATTCTTTGATTTTGCTCGTTATTAAAATCTTTATATGAATTGGAGTATCTTTTTAATAATGGAATTCGATTGCACTTAATGAGGACTACAGCCTATATCAATGTGTGCTTAAGTAAATAACTCTTTTTAGTTTTGCTTTCTGACCATAAATTTGTGAAATTTGGATGATTTTTGCTTTTCTGATCATAACAAATTTTATCAAATTTGACAGAATGTTCCATATGTTTTTGTCCCATCAAAACAAGCCCTTGGCCGAGCTTGTGGTGTGACGAGACCTGTTATTGCTGCTTCTGTGACATCCAACGAGGGAAGCCAATTGAAATCCCAGATACAACAACTTAAGGTAATTTGTGTTTCTATTTTATGTTGTTTATGAATCTTTGACATGCATTCTTAAGGTGGTTTCATTTGAAATTGCAGGATGCCATTGAGAAGCTTCTGATCTAAACTATGGCGGATTGAAGTATTCGGTGTGATGGGCCTCTTGGATCATAGTAGTCGCGTCTTTAGAGGCTTTGACTGATGAAGCTGTGCTACTATAAAACATGTTTTTCGTGTTTGAACTTTTTTTTTCATTCCTCTTTCGTTTGAGAAACATCACTATTTTACCCGAGATGAATGTTACTATGAGCTATTGTTGCTATTGTTGCTAATTTAATGTATCTGTTATTGTTCTTTTTTCATTTGTTTGATGATTATTCATGTGATAAGAACTCGTTTTAATGAGATGAATGTTATTTTATGCTTTATAGCGATATGGCAAGTGGATTTTGGGCTGCTAGCATTGCACTTATAATGCATGAATTTGGCAACAATTGACTATAAATTGATAGTGGAATTGTCATTGTAAACCCTTGTATTTGTGGAAATGAGGCCAATGGAACTTCTTAGGCCTGCTCTTTCTGATTGGTCATCAAATTCATTGGTTGTTCTATTTTAGCACTCTTTGACTAAAAATTTACATTTTTTGTTTTGACTAGACAATTTTTTATTTTTTAATTAATGTAAAAGTATTATTTCAATGTGTTACCATTCTGAAGTAACTCTTTGTTATTTTGTAGCTCTAAAATATTCCGAGTCAAATTTATAGGAAGAGTAATAAGGCCATAGAGGGCAAACGAGTATCTCCAATGCAATGTTAAATAAGTGTTAATTTTATATTTTGGCATATTGTGAAAGAACGCTTCTCCAATATGATGTTAAAAGTTGTGGTAAATTTATAATAAGTTATACTTCAGTGCAAATTTGTACTCAAATATTTACACTCAAGTATAGCATATTGCAAATTTAGCACATCAATAATTACACCATTTTAATTACAAAAATATCATTAAATAATAAATACTTATTTTTTTAATTACAAAAATACCATTAAATAATAACTGGTCTATTTTTTAATTACAAAAATATCATTTATAATAAATAGTCCTTATTTTCAATTACAAAAATGCCATTATTTTATTTAATGTATTAATTATTTTGTTGACTTTTATAATTTATAGTATTTTAAATTACAATTTGTATTGGAGTAAGAATATTAAAATGTTAGACATATATAATATTTTACTATTTTTTATACTAAATTTAAAATTGTTATTGACATGTACAATGGAGACGGGCTTACACCATCCAAACAATTCTTGTTTGCCATGGAAAAAGCAAAGGAAAAGTATCCTAGAAGAAGTTCCTTAGACGGAGAAGCACTTCAGTAAAGAGCACCATTAAAGATATCAAATATTTTAATAATTTAAATTCGTAAAAAATATTAAATTAACATAATATTGGAGCATATAGTTTTAAATTCGCAATTACACCTACTAACTTATTGTAGGCGTTTTTTTATTTATATATATAAAAATAATTATATTAGCCTACTTAAAGATAATAAGATTTGGCCCCAGACCTTAAACCAAAGTTGCTCACTTTTGTCTTTACCAAAAAAAAATAAAAAAAGTTGATCACTTTTGTGAAACTTGCACTTTCAATAAAGAATGAGCAACTATGATTATTGGACGACCTTCATTGTATTCACCAACTTGACATAACTATGCTGCTGAGTAATATATTTATGTTTATATATATTTTAGGCTGCTTAATTATTTGAACTGATGTATATTAGGAACATATAACCTAGACTCACACATGAACGGAAGGGTTAAAGTGTCTTTCCATATGTACATTTTTCTCATAGGTCCATATATATAGTGCATATAATATAGTCAACGAGGGTATGACAGATACATCACATGTGTTTTTGTTTTTTTTACAATAATTTATGCGTGTGACCTGCAAAATACGCCACGCGTTAAAAAATTATTGTGTTTCCAATTACAAGTGAGAAATTATTTATTTATTTATTTTTTGTGTAAAAATCTTATCCTAAATACCATTGGCTTATATCGGTCTGATATCTCATTCGCTTGTGTCAGGCTTATATGACATGTATATGCCTCTTTCTGCAGTAAATCGTTAAGATTGTTGCCAAAGAAACAATTACAGAGTTTTGTTTATAGCTTTATTAAGATAAACCTTAGTTTATTAATTAAAATTACGGAATTGGCGGTCAAATACACAGGCATAGTTATATAAAAAAAATTGCATATTAAAAAAAGAACCAAAGATTCTGAGCCGAAAAGCTTTGGTTTAAGAAACCTATGCACGTCGCCATTTGTCTGTCAGGAATCAAGGTGAAGAAAATTGGAGCCTGCTCTTTGACTTTCTCAAAACCCTAGTAATATTTTATTAGTCACTGTGAAAGTAGTTTAAAGAAATGAGACAATAATGATTATCACACACTATTTTTCTGTTTAATTAACTAAAGAAAAGAGGTACTGATGCTTTGCAGATGCAAACAACATCAAAATCAAAACCAACAGCTACTTTATATTATAATATAACCCAAAATTATTGTGTAAATCAGTAAATGTATGTGATTATCCCTTATTTTGAGCAATTTGGTAAAGCTATAAACTATTATTACCCCAAAAAGGGAGTAATTCACTATAGGTTATGCATTTAAAATACATATATTATTAGCACGATTAATATATATTATAAAGTGATCATTTCGCAGAGAAATGACATGTATGGTTATGTCACTGTCTTGGATTTAATTTTCATTTTTGTTTAAAAATACAAGTTCTCCACGAAATTTAAGAACATAAATTTATTTAGTAAACAATTAAATTTTTGTAAATTAATATCCTTATAATCATAAAAATTTAATAATTAATCAAGATATTATTTAATCGTTTATATATTAATTATTAAATAATTAATTTAACAATTTATTTTTTTATTTTATTTTCTTCAAAATATTTAAACTTAATGCATGTATTGTGATTATGCGAATATTACTTAATTATCGAATTACGAATTATCATTATTCTATATATTTATTTAACCAAAATAAGTTTATGAATTTAATTAGTTTAATTATAAAATAGAAGTTATGAATCCATCTATTTTTGCAACAAACTAAAATTATATTCGATATATATTTAATTAAGGGATAATTACATTTCAGTACCCTTTATTTTGACGAAATTATAAAAAATACATTCTGTTTTGAAAAATATCAAAAAGAGGTCTCTAGTTTATGTAAATGATATTTTACTACCCTAGACTTGATCATTTTTCTAAAAATACCCTTTCTTTTACATTGCAAATAGTTTATAATATATAAATTGTTTAAAATATTAATAAAACTTTAAATTAAAACAAAACCTCATCTCCTTCCCCAACCCCAACCCCAAACCCAAACCCAAACCCAACCTCATTTTCTTCGGTATCACCATTGCCACCTTCCAAGCCTCACTGCCTATCAAAACCTTCGATTCAAAACCTACCAGCCAAAACTGTAACACCCCCTAGGCTTACCCCGGAGAGTACTACCAGTTTTAAAACGTTAACATTAA
>WUAT03112731.1:0-12659 GCA_010015005.3 Ulmus americana | reverse complement strand
ATTTGTATATTTTTCTTCTACATATTTAGTTTTTTGATGATTTATGAGGATTTCCACCTTGTTCTCATATTCTTAACATTGCGCAACATGGACTTTAAGTAATCAATCATTTATCGTAGAATTTCTTGTTCCATAACAAATTTATTTTTCTGCCAGGCTCTCAAATTTATTTTACTGCCAAGTTCTGATACCAAATGTTACAAACACAATTGTTTGTAATGAAAAAATAGATGAAAAAATATAAAAGATATTAAAGAATAAACATGTTAATTTGAGAAAACTTTAAACCTTCCAAATAATTGGTATTTTAAGAAACTAATAAACCTCCCAAAATAACAACACAAGTTGCTTAAAATATTTATGCATCATTTCATTAATAATTTGAGAAATATGTATATACACAAGATTTATGCTTCAATATTTTCTAAATCTAAACAATTAACTCACCTACAACATCATAATAAATTATTCATTAAATTCAAAAATCATTATTTTACTAACTAATAAATAATTTGACTAATTAAAATAAGATAAAATAAATATAAATTAATTAATCAAATTATAAATTTTTACTAATTAACACATGATAGGATAAATATAAATAAAATAAATTTTTCATTTTTTTTCTTTCTCCATTTTCATTTTTATTTTCTTTCCTGCCAAACAAGCGGTATCTCTCTCTCTCTCTCTCTCTCTCTCTCTCGCTATTATTTTCTTGGTATTCTCTCATGTGTCCGCTCTGTATCGTACCTTTGGCTTTCTAGCAGTAGAATTTTTAAGAGGGGCTCAGTTTTATCTGCGTCACTGTGTAAACATAAATGCCTAAGATTTATATCATTTTGATACTTGATGTTTGACAATTTTTCACTAATATCTCGGGATAAATTTAGAAATGTGAATTTTAGAAAATACTATTAAAAAAATAAAAATAAAAAGTAAAAAATACGGACAAAAATATATTTATATAAGAAAAAATTAAGTAAAACTTAAGAAAATAAATGATAAAAACTTGATTATGAGCCTAATTTTCTCAACATATCCTTAAATTAATATAATTTTGTTTTGATGTCTTGATAGTTTGATAAAAAAATAAAAAAATAAATAAATAAAGAGAAAATTGCACTAAATGTCACTAATTTTTTATTTTTGTGCTAGTAATGACATTTGTGTATAAAATGTGGTTAAAATACAATTTTGATCATGTTTTTAATAATGAAAATGGTTAAATTTGTTTGTCTAATTAATACAAATATCAAGAAATAAATTTCACCTCAATTGGAGTTATGGTTTTTTGCCTGAAGACGTTTAAAGTTTGGCAGTAAGAGTAACATGAAGACAATTTTCAATGGTGCATGTAGCTATTACAAGTATTTATTTTAATTGATTTTAGTGACTATAAAAAATATGTTCTCTCCACTTTTCGAAAAGTTATCGTGTGACAAAATTTGATTAATATAGAATGGTTAAATATGATCATTTATTACCTCTATTCGCGCAAAATAATCATTAGGAACACAAAATTCAAAAAAAACAAATAAAGATTTTTCATTCACGAAGAAAAGATTTATCATTCATGTATTATTAATTTTATTTATTCAAACAATTTTTACATATTTATTTTCATATCACAATATAAAGTGAAATCTTTACGGACAGTCAAGAAGATCATATGAAAAATATAATTTTTTTTATTGATTTTCTCAATATTAAATACATGTTTTGTGTAGAAAACATTTATTTTCTTTCATTTTGAAACAAAATTCATATTTTCCGCAAAACCTCCTATAGAAATTGGATCAAATGAACAAAAAATAATTCAATTCGTCCACAATTTGTAAAAACAACATACATAAGGACTTAAAATAAAAAACAGTTAAATAGTGAGATAACTTTAGAAATACTAGAAACACAAGGACTCATTATTAATTAAAAATAAAAGGTAGTAATAATAGGGACGATAACTCTACTCTAACGTCTCTCCGAGGACTTGCTGGTTCTGGTATGTACAGAACAAGCCGGAAAAGGCAAACCAATGAGTGAGTGGCTAGCTGGGCCCCACATGAATCACCATTTAAGGAAGTTCACGGACCTTTCTGTACACCCATTTACCACCATAATAAAACCCAGGCTGCCGACGTAAGACTGACAGCGGACCCCACTCAACTCCAGTTCAACACTCCGATTCCCGGGGCCCACACCACCATCAAGCGTCATCATCTTGCATTTGGAATTACTGTGGTACCCTAAGTGGGACTTGTTGGTCTAGAGTGACGGAGGGTAATAGTGGAAGTTTCGAGAAAAAGAATCGTGTGGGTCCCGGTTTGGAATGATGAACGGTTGTGTCAATTATAGTCTTTGATCAGTGTCCAGGCCGGATTATTCTTACCGGTTTCGTGTTTTTTTCTTATCAATTTTCGAATCAAAATTACATAAAATAAAATAAGAAATTTTTCTTAAATTATTCAATTTTTTATTCTATGTTTTAACTTGGGAGAGGATAGCAGAATGTCAAATTTGTTGTCTTCGTCCGATTTATAGTTGTTAGAATGGGTGGAGCTTGATTTTTTTGCTAAAACTAAAATCGCCAGAGGAAAAGAAAGTGATTAAATCTTTGAGTTTCGGATAAAGAGGTTAAATTAGGCGGGAGGTTATTTATGATGTGTTCTAACCGATAGATGATTCTTGGCTTCTGGCAATTTCTACGAGCATAATTGGTTGGATAGAATAAGATTTCTGCAACCTTTTGTTCTCTTTTTTTTTTTTTGGTAAACTGGAAATATCATTCAACCAAACACCAAAAAAGTGCCAGAAGGCTACATAGCAGTCCAAGGGACTGTATCAGAAACAACAGAAGGTGGAAGGGAATCACCCATATCCAAGTCTTTACAAAAACAATCCAAAGACCATTTAGCAATATTATGAGCTAACATATTAGTAGATCTAGGAGTGTAGACCGAAGTCTAGTACAAAAAGGAATTAATTTTAACTAAGCAGTTATCCAAAATAGAATTAGTAACCCAATGATCCTTGCTATCGCGCCTGTCCATAGCATCAATAACACTCTTTGCATCACCTGAAATAATAATTGAGTTTCAAGAGGAGGAGATGGCTATGTCAATAGCAAGCTCAGCCGCAAAAGCCTCAGTAACCAACGGGGGGCGGACATCAATCTTTTTAATACGCCAAGAAATGATTTCACCAAGGTTGTTACGGGCCACACCAGTAACCTCAGAGCTAATGGCAGCATCAAAATTGATTTTAGTCCAGCCAACAGGAGGGGGAAACCAGCGCATAGGGGAGGCTCGAGAAGATTGACTGGGAAGATGTAGAGCTTTGAAAGTAGAGAAGTAACTTCTGTAGATTGAATTGTAGATGGCCATCGGGTTTTGGGTAGAGCCATCATGAGTGATACTGTTACGGTACTTCCATAAGTGGTCATTGAGAACAGAAGCGAATAAGAAAATATTCTGGTTCGGGTGGTGGTCAAAATTCGCCAAGTCTCTATATTGTAACTCCCATAGGAATCAAAGGTAGTGCAAAGGAGAAACAAGCTCCTGAGAGTCCAACCTTAGATTCCAAGGGGAAGCAAACCACATTCTCCTGGCCAAGTCACAAAACAAAAACAGATGTAAGATATTCTTAGAATCATAATAACAAATAGGACAAGATAAATTACCAATATTAAGACAAATAGAAAAATGTTGTCTTGTCGGCAAGCTATTAGTGAGCAGTTGCCACCAAACAAGTTTATGTCTAGGCAAGATAGAGGAGCTGCTCCAAATCTTGTTCCAATCAGCTTTAGAGATATTGGGGACCCCCACAAAGCGTGAAATGTTGTCAGTTAAGTATGCCGACTTCACAGAGAATTGCCCGTTTCTAGCAGGAGTCCATAGGAGCCTATCTTGTTTATCCATTAAGGGGAGCTTAATGGCCGTTATAGCCTCCACAATGTGAGGATCAAACAGCTCATTGAGTTTTGCCCGGTTCCAAATCCCAGGCTGAAGAATGAGATCCTTAATTGTAGAAACACCAAGGTTGGCTTGAACAGCAGGGGATGGCTTAAGCCATTGATAGTAGGAATCCAGGGGTCATTCCAGACACTGATTTGTTCACCATTCCCCACAAGATAACAAGCTCCAGTAAGGATGAGATCTTTAGCACCAAGGACACTCTTCCAGAAAGGGGAGTCTCTATTGGAAGGAGTACAATTTAGGAAATTATTGTGCAACAAGTATCCAGTCTTTAAGATTTGGCAGCAAAGGGACTCATGTCCCTGAGTAAGATTCCAAGCCCATTTAGCCAAAATAGCCCTGTTTAAATCCCACATCCGCCAAAACCCTAGCCCACCCCATTGTTTGGGTTGGCAAATGTTCTTCCAAACTTTTAAACAAAGAGGTTTTTGAGAGTGAGAAGCAGCCTACTAGAATTTTGTGAATAATAGCATCAAGTTTAGAGCAAACTATCAAAGGAATTTTCATCGAATGCATAGCATACACAGGGAGAGAAGATACCATCGATTTGATCAAGATATTCCTCTTGGCTTTAGATAAGACCCTGCTCTTCCACCCAGCCAGCTTGTTCTCTAATTGCTCAATCAAGAATATAAATTCTTTAGACGTACCATTTCGGAATAAAGGGAGGCCAAGATAGTTGCTATTTGGGGAGATACGCTCAAAACCCATCATAGTGGTAAGCAACCTTGCAATTTGTCTGTTTGCCTTCGCATTGAAAAAATATATTAGATTTCCGGGGATTAAAAGCTTGACTCGACCAGCTGCAGAAAGTATTGAGACACTCCTTGAAAAAATAGGCTTCATTAACCGAACATTTGCCAATAAGAAACACATCATCAGCAAAGAAAAGATGGTTAAGAGCCGGAGTATGGCAATCTAGCTTGAAACCACAGATCTGCCCATTAGAAACCTTTTTGTTTAAAAGTCTAGATAGAACCTCCATACAAAGGATAAACAAGTACGGAGAGATTGGGTCGCCTTGTCTAATACCCCGCGTAGGATGGAAGGACCGAAAAGGAGCACCATTAAGCATGAGGGTCATAGAAGCAGAGGTTACACAACTCATAACCCATTGAATCCATTGCTGATGAAACCCAAAGGCAGTAAGAACGTTGCTAAGGAATTTATAACTTAAACGGTCATAAGCCTTTTGCAAATCAATTTTCATGGCCATCCAACCTTGAGAAACCTTTTTCCTCTTCATAGCATGAATAACCTCTTAAATGAGAATAGAGTTATCAAGGATACATATGCCCAGAACAAATGCATTTTGCATTGGGCACACAAGTTTAGCAAGAAGAGGCATCAATCTCTTGGCAAGCAATTTAGAGATGACTTTGTATATAGTATTACACACAGCTATGGGCCTAAAATGATTAGTCGAGTTCGCGTTCTGACCCTTAGGAACCAAAATGATATTACTATTGTTAAGGAAAGGGTGTAGTCTTCCAGAGGAGAAGAAGTTTTTAATAGTAGCAATAACATCCTTCCCAACAATAGCCCAGTAAGATTTGAAGAAAAGGGTAGGCATACCGTCAGGGCCAGCTACTTTAAAAAAAAACCCCATTCTGAATATAGTTTCCTGGATTTCATCATCATCTAGGATATAAGTGAGTCTGGAATTTTCAGAGTCCGAGATCAAGGGCTGAATGATAGCACTTAAATCGACTATATTAGGAGCAGAGTCTTTACCATATATATTCAGGAATTTTTCCATGAAAGCATTACCAATAGCCTCCCGAGAAGTCAACCATATCCCACAGTCATCTTTGATACAATCAATTCGATTGTGCTTTCTTCTGGCCAAGGTAGTTAAGAAGAAGAATCCGGTACATCGATCACCTTCCAATTGCCATTGAAGACGAGATTTCTGGAACCAAAGAAGCTATTCCATCTTTAGGAGATGTTCTAGATGAAGACGCAGGTTAGATTCCAAAGCAGTAGAAGAATCATTAATAACTGGAGAATGTTGGACCCTAGAAAAAGACTCCTTAGTAGCCTTAATATTCAGCTGAAGGTTACCAAATTGGTGCTTATTCCAGAACCAAAGGGCACGGCGAGTAGCATTCATTCTCATACAGAAACGATAGGATGAGCTTTGAGTTCCAAAAGAACCCCAAGCATGGTTCACTACCTAGTAACTGTGTTTGTCATTAGTCCAGGTTGCCTCAAAGCAAAAAAGGCTGCTTAACAAAAAAGTTTTGACCATACACAGAGAGGATCTGAGGGCTATGATCAGAGGTGGTAGGACACGAATAGAAGCATTTGGAAATGAGTTCCACCAATTCTCATTAGCAACAGCTCTATCAATTTAGAATTCACCCTTTTAGAACCTTGTCTTCGATTAGACCAGGAAAAGTTCACACCAGCAGAGGAAAGGGGGATCATACCAAGATTATCCAAAGCAGCTCGCATTCGCCGGGAGCCCAAGTCCATACCATAGCCGCTCGATCTCTCACTACTATACCAGATACCATTAAAGTCGCCTATGATAGCCCAAGCACCTTCAAAGTGATCAACCTCATGGTGAATGTTTTCCCAAAAAGTTCGTTTCTCAGCACTAGAAGTAGGCCCGTAAACAGCAGAAATCAACCAAGGGGCTACACTTAGAGAGGAGAAAACCAGTAAAGAGACAATATTCTTGTTCATAGAAACTAGTTCCATAATGATATCCTCATTCTAAGCCACAAAAAAAACCCCAAAGAGACCTACATGGGGGACATAGATTGAATTATTGAACTGTAACTGAGAAGTAATTTTATTCATAGAACTTGAATTAACCTTAGCTTCAAATAAAATCAAGCAATCCAGCTTGGAAGACCGGACCAGGGACCTTAGATTGCGAATTGTAGAGGGTTGTCCCATGCCTCTGCAATTCCAAGCTAGGATGATCATAACTCCTGTAGAGATGGCGCATCACCATCCTCTACAGGGGGGTTGATATTAACATCAACAGGGGAAATATAACCAAGTGACGGGGTAATAGGGCTAGTAATCTCAGGCAAATTTTCATTTCGCATTACAGAATCAGTAGAAGGATCAGAAAGGGAGTGCTCACCCACCGAATTAGTAGGGACTGAATCTGGATTTCTAGCCCGAACTTTCCAGTTGGAGTGAACCAGCCATTGAGAGCTAGGCCAGAATTGCCGCTTATTAGACCGAGATGGGTTGGAACCCACCAGAGACAAGGGCGTTGCAGAAGCTTGAGCTCCTGGAGACAAGTTAAGTTTGACCTAAGGTACTAAATGACTAGAAATCCAACTTCAAGGGTATTTTTTGAGATTATAGAAAAATAAAAGTACTTTTTGAGATAAACAAAAACTACAAGATACTACAAAGATAAAAATTCAATAAAATAAAATAAAACTCGTATTGTTTATTCTTTAATGTTTAAACTTTAATGTATGTAATATATGATAAGGTTTTGATTATAAACAAGACATGTGTCTCAAATTTTTCTAAGTTAGACAACAATTCAAATTCTCTTAATCAAACATCGAATTGAATTTGGATTCACCTTATTCCAAACCCTAGATCAAACTATAAAAACAAACTCTCTACAACTCAATAACAAGTTTATCAACCAACTTAATCACTTTATTAAGACCATCTGCGACCCAATTTTTTTTTTTTTTTAGAGACCTTTAATTACTTCATTTTGGAACAATTTTAACTTTATCTTTCTTTGTCATCTCCAAACCATAACTTCAAATTTTATTCTAAAAAGAATATTTCAAAAAATATATTTTTTCTTCTTTTCCTTTTTATTAATTTTCAACAATTAATTAATTTGTTTAAGTATCTAAAAAAATAATGAATTTGATTCACTAATTATTTAAGTATATATTGACTAATATATTATATTTTTGAATGGAGTAATAATAAATTTATTAATTACCTAAAAATAGTGGGAGAAATAGAAACAACAGAAAATATTTTATTAGAAAGGGGAGAATATTAAGAGAGTACTTGTGTAATGACTTGTTTATCTAACATGACTTTTAATTCAATATTTTAAGAAAATTAGAATAAATTTGTTTTTTTGAAATATACTTTAAAATTTGTGTATCATAATATAATTACTTTAAGAAGATAAGATATCTTCGTTATATCGTTTAGAAAAACTTTGTTAGAAAACTTGGTGTTCTACAAAACATTTTACATAAGAAAGATAATTAGTTTTCTTACATTACTGTTTGATAAATTTCATTTGCCATCAAAATTATATTCTTTCAAATTTAGAAAAATTGATACCAATTTGAGGTAATAAAATACTAACTATGCCTTACTTATGATTATTACCAACTTTTAATAAAACCAATAACATTGCACTTTATAAAATCTATAACAAAAGCACTGAGGAAGGCTCTTGGGCTCTTGTTCCCATGACAAAAGCAGCAAACAATGGCCAGATTGACTTGGAAAGTCAGCGGCTTGCGAAACTGGGAAATCAAGAAACAACTCAAGGCATACATTCGCAAATACCTCTTGCACTTCCCTTGCCACAATCTCCACCAGAGTCTTGGCTAAAACGTACATTGCCCAAAATCTCCTCAAGGGACTCGTCTTTGTGCCTTTGTTCTAGCTCTCAGAAGGCATCATATCTCGACCCCAAGTGGGAGACCATTGTTAAAAGCTCCAATGTACAACACGGACGTCTGCGATTCTCGGAGGTAAATTTATAACTCTTGCCATGGTTTTCACTGTTTTTCTTACTGGTGCAGAACTGATATTGTTTGTGTCATCTCCTATTTTAGCAGAAACTTCTCACTCCAATACCAGAAGCTTAAAAATGTGGAATCTTTATCCCAAGTTGTTCATCTTACATCTCCAATTTGCCAGTTACTAGTATATATTGTTACCTGTAAATCATGTTCTTTCTCATGTAGTGATTTTCATTGTAAATCTCATCAATTTTGTGTGCTCAAAGTTGTTCCTACAATGTAATTCCTCTGTAAAGATAGTTCCTTTCTATTGTTTTTCTTTACTTTCTTGTAATAAAGAGTTACAATAGCTATGCTTTTAGCCATGTGCATTAATATCTGTAACTCGTTGTCACACGGATTAATAATGAAGCTTCATAAAATGTGTGTATTTTTCTAATATCTCTGCCAAGTGTGTCAATATTAGTCCAATCTTAGTGAGCCAAACCCAAACCTCTAAACTTTGTTTACCATACTCCTCAATAAAAAAAATAAAAAATTGCTTCAGACAAAAACCCACCTACTGCACTGTTTCACTCACATCACATAACCTCACCACCATATAAAGTTTCATCAATTTAAACAAATTCTAATACCAAACCCCGGTTAACGATCCGATTAAGCACATCCAGCCCAAAAAAAAAAAAAAAAACCGAACAAAAAAAAATTATGTACCAATTGTGTATGTTGAGGTTGTGTACCGAAGAAGCCCCGTAAATAATAATATCCAACCATAAACAACTTTAAAATAGAAATCTTATTAGATAATATATATACTTTTACAAAAAAACATATATATGTAATAACATATATATTTTCTTAAATAATTTAATATATATATATATAATAAAAACAGGGCAGTTGCAGTGCGAGGTAGTGAATTTCACCACAGCCCATCTCGGTTTGTTTTTATCATGGATTTCCAGCCCTGCTTGGCAAATTTGCATCCCTAAATAAAGCTGATATTTGGAAATATAAATGATACCTCTTATTAAAGGATTATACAAATCTACAAACTAAATATATCTATTCCTCACTTATTATAAATCTTCAAAAAGGCCGCTCCAAAGCCACTTCAAAAACCGCCACCTCCACCACCGCCACCTCCTCCACAGCCACCTCCACCACATTTACCTCCTCCACAGCCACCTCCACCTCCACCACCGTCACCTCCACCAAGGTCAATTCCACCACCGTCACCTCCTCCACCTCCGCCGCCATCCTGACGACGACGACGTGGGGAATCACCACAAACAAATATCACAAAGGATATGAGTGTGAAGGACATGAAAATCATGCCAACTAGGAATATTACGCTCCCAGCTGAGCTCTTCAACCAGGGATGCAATCCATCTGCATGCCTACCTGCTCCACCATATAGAAAAGCTCTCGCCATCTTTTATCCTTTTTTTATTTTCCAACAGCCAAGTATATCACACACGCACATATATATTGAAGAAGCTGCCGCTATTTTATGAAGAAGATTCACAGAATTTTCGCGGAGGACTTTTCCTCGTTTTATCTTCGATGTTGAACAAAATGTTCTTTTAGCTTGCATATAATTCTATCCATTAATTGGAGATTCATTTTGAAATTACGAACCGATATCGACACTTCTTCGAAAACCAATCACCGGATGTCCATAAGAAAGAAATCTTCTAGTAAAATTCATGAAAGTGATACAAAATAAAGTCATATAAGCATTAATAGTGCGTGACTTTTCGGCCACTAACAAGTAGTTGGATGGGGCGGACTCGTTTATGTCGCTGATAATTTCATATGTATTAATTATGTCACTAAATAAATATATGTACATTAATTATATTATTAAGTTGATACGAAAAAGTGATAGTTGATCATTTTATTGTTGTCAGATTTTGACACGTGATAATTCGTTAAAAACTAAAAAAATATACTTTTCAAAATCACCAAAATCAACACAAAAAATATGTGTAGTTGCCACACGCACTACTAGAAGTAATCGACAACGTCAAAAATTCTAGCAGTTTGCGTCTACCACTACAACGGTTCGTTTTGATTTATTTTGGTGATTGTCTGATTTCAAATTATAAACTAAATCTTAGAAGTAACATATATTGACAAATAACACAAATTGCACAAATTAATAGACTCATTGATAAGGCTGGCTAGATGAGTACGCAACTTAAGAGTTTGCCTAAAGTCCCCAAATTTAAATTTTATTTATGTATTTTATGAATTGAGTGGTTTATCTATTTTTTAAGATTTGAGTTCAACAAATTAATCTTCTCCCAAAAAAATCTCAACAAACTCATAATTAATATTTTTTAATAAATAATTAATATTATGCTTGAATTTGAAGTATATATATTTTTTTATTGAAAAATTCAACTTTTTTTTAAATCTATACAAAATTAATTAATATTTTTTGCATTAACTATTTTTAATCATTAAACTTTCTTTTTGAAAAACAAAGTTAACATTTTTATTTTTTTGAAGAAATTTTAATATTAATTATTTCTTTTAATGTAATTATTTTTTAAAGGATTTTTAAAGGTTATTATTAATTAACCTCTAGTTTATTATTTTTTTGAAACTACAATTTTACTTATAAATACCTCTATTTATTTTTATTTTACACAGTGCAAAAAAGAAAGAAAAAAAATATTATCTTCTATATCTCAAACTCTCTCTTAGTTTTGGTGTTATTATTTTTTGAAAAGTTATTTAAAATTGATTGGCTTGATAGCAAGCTATGTATTTATTTTTTTTTTTTTACTCATTCATTTTTTTTATTATTGTTTGAAATTTGAACATCAGAGTAGTTATTTTATTTTTTATTTATTATTATATTGTCTTCATTTTTAAATCGTTTTTTTTTTGTAGGTTTAGTAGAAATATCTATGCGGACATGAAAAGTTAAAAAAAAAAATTGAGAAAGGTAGAGAATTTAATTCAATCATAAAAAAGAGCGCTTGAAAATTTTCTCACAAGTTGTTCTAAAATGGATATAAAGAATTTGAGTGAAGAAATAGTTGAACATACAAAGCTTAATGAATTAGGGAATAATGAAATGATGAAACCAAAAAAAAAAAGAAAAAAAGAAGTGATAATGATAAACGACCATGCAATAATGTGATTGTTGATAAAGAAAGTTAAAAAAAATAATGAAGATGAAATTAATATAGAAACTAAGTTATAAGATTTTTGAAGAATCTCAAATTGATTTGTCACAAGTTTATGAAATGAAAAAGTATACTCATTGTTGGTAGTTAAGTGTTTATATTGAGTTTCAGACTATTAAACAAGTGTTAAAGTATTATTTTACTTCATTGTAATTTTGTTTTGTTATTATTTTTTTTTGAAGTGAATTATTTTTTTATTTTAATTTTTTTATGTTAGTTAGTAATATTTATTATTATCAAATCAAATATTCATTAAATAATTTTTTTTTTGATCTTGTTAATAAAATATTATAATATATAAGTATTTTAACAAATTTTTATAATTTTTTATAATTTTTAAAAAGACTCTTGTTAGTAGTTTCGCCAATAACCTCTAAAAAGCGGGCCTAAAGAGCTTGAGCCTGCTGCCCACTAGCCCGCTTCTACAGGAATGCCCCTAAAATGAGACCTGTTAACATTTATGTCCTTTTTTAAAGTTCATTACAAATATGCCCCCTTTTTTTTTTTTTTACCTATTTTACCCCCACAAAAATGTATACAATTATTTACATAATTAGAAAGTATGTAAATAATTGTTTACAAAATTAAAAAATATGTAAACAATTGTTTACATAATAAAAAATATATATATATATATTTTCAGTTTGAACTAAAGGACAAAAATATATTTTACTCTATAAAAAGGGTACAAATATAATAACTTTTAAAAGGGAGTATAAATGTAATAGGTCATGGGAAAAGAGGTATAGGGTGAAATTTCCTGAAATTTCAAGGTTACC
>WUAT03112400.1:0-12661 GCA_010015005.3 Ulmus americana | reverse complement strand
AATGTCTTAATTTTCTTTCCAGTTTCAGTTTCAACAATGTTCTTCCATTCAATGAATTTACTAAGAGCTTCATTTTTTTTTTTTTATAGAAAATAAATCCAAACTTTTCTTGTAAAATCATCTATGAAACTAATGAAATATTAGCAACTAGACAAGGATAAAGGAATTTGGGGTAGACCCCACAAATCAGAATGCACATACTCAAGAATATCACAAGACTTATAAGATGCATTAGGGAATTTAATTATATGAGCTTTACCACACGTGCAGCTTTCACAAAAGCCGAGATATCTTCTCTAGCTTTATCAGACCTTGCTTGCATAATTCTTGAAGACCTTTTAAGCTGATATGTCCCAATCTCTTATGCCAAGCAGTCATCTCATCCTGCTCTATTGTAGACATAACTGCATACCCAGTTAGGATTGTTCCTTGTAAGATGCACATGCCATATTTCAAAGTCCCTTTGATCACCAATTCTTTATCCTTAAAAACTGAGAGTACCACCACTAGAGTTGTAAGTTAACCCCTTCTCATCAAGCAAACTCAAAGAGATAAGATTTCTTTTCAAATCTGGAACATATTTGACTTCCTGAAGAGTCTTTATACTATCATCCCACATTCTGAACTGAATTGAACCAATACCAGAAACTTGACAAGTCATATCATTACCCATAAGAACTTTACCTCCATGCACGAATTAATGTAAAACCAATCTCTCCTTGGTGTCATATGATAGGTGAAGGTCGAATCCAAGATCCAATCTTTGTGACCATCAATGGTAGAAACCATTATAGCAGTAACAACCTCACATTCTGCAACAACAACAATAGCCTCTGAACCTCTATTTTGCTTTAGCTTCTTAAGTCTAAATTTGCAAAATCTTATGATGTGACCTTTTTTTTATTGTAGTAGTAGCAGATCACTTCCTTGTTAGAAGTCGATTCTTGCTTGTTCTTATGACTATCTTTCCTTTTTTTTGTTATACTTCTTTTTAAGTTTTGCTTTGTCGTAAAGATCTTCTCCATTCTCTCTTCTTTCAGCCTTGATTTCCAAATCTCTTATACTAAGAGCAATTATAACATTTTATAGGGATAAATTTTCTCTATCATATTTGATGGCATTTTTGACATCTCTATACGAATCAGGTAGAGAGTTCTGCAATAGAATAATTTGAGTATGATCACTTAGTTCTTCACCACTGTCATTAAGGCCAATCACTAATTTTTGGAAATCATCAAAGTTATCTTTCAAAGATTTTGCAAATTTCATCTTGAAGCTAAAAAGTTGTTCCTTGATATAGGCAATTCTAGGAACATATTGAGACATGTATAGGGATTTAATTTTAAGCCAGACCTTAGCTATTGTGTTTTTAGTTATGACCTTTCTTGTGACATTATCTGCAAGATTCAAGATGATAGTACTATAAGCAAGTTCCATCATATCTTTTCAAATTTTGTCAAATTGGGAAGCATATCATGTTCTTCAGTAATAGCATGATGGCATTTCTATTGAATAAGAATTACCTTCATTTTCTGTCTCCAAAGCACAAAATCCATCTTCCCATCAAACTTCTCAATTTCAATCTTTGTACTACCCATTTTTAAGTTTCTTTAGTAGAAAAATCTCTTAACCTTCAAGATTTCTCCAACTAGAAGCTTTGATACCAATCTATTGAGGGTCTAAGCCAGAATCCTCCAAGAGATTGATCTCCATGATCAAGAAACACCAAGGAAATAGAAGATAAAGATAAAGAGAAGGAAGGAAGAAGAAGAGAAACACAACAATTTACTTGGTTCGGATTCAACTAATGAATCCTACTCTAAGACAGGGTTTAAGGCCCTAGATGTTTCACTATACAGAGTTTGATACAAACACTAATGAGAGAGAGAGCAAGGGAGAAACAAGATCTATAAACAAGAACTTTGATCAACACACAACCCTTTACAGAGAATTACAAAACAAGAGAAAGAACCCACTTTCTTTCTCATAACTCTCACACAAAACTCTCACAATTACAATACGTATAAACTCTCTTACAAATAAAGAATAGAACAACCTATATATAAGAGTCTAAGATGAGATCATGGGTGATGTAGGTAGTTATCGCAATTGTATGATATTAGCCAAATTATTTAACAAATAACTAACTTAACTAATTTCAAAATACAACTAACAACTACTCATCACTCTTAACAAATAAGAGGCATTATTTAACATGTATAGTTGTTGATAAGGAATCGCAAGTTTTTCCCAACTTTTAATTCTTTAAAGTTTTCATATTAGAAACCAGAAACGAGAAAATTAAAAGAGAAAAAAAATATATATGAAATCTTTACGTCATGGACTCTTTGTTTTGAAATGCTCCATTGATGGCTTGGTTCTAAGCTTAACTTTTGTGTTATGTTTAATAATGTCTTTGTTTGCATTTTTAAACAAAGTGTGTTAAAAGCACAAAGTGTTCCAAAAAAATGAGTACAAACAATTCAATCCAAATAAAAAAAAAATCCTTATTCTTTTCTTTCTTTCTTTTTTTTTTTTTTTTTTTTTTGGGGACCACCAAAAAATAATAAGAAAACACCAATCACTCTTTACTTACCCCCACAACCCTCGACTTTTACAATTATAACAACACAACACTAAGCATTCTATACTCACTTCCAAAACTCTAGTCTTAAAATATTGGAACAACCATTAAGCACTAACTCATAGTCACATATATGTGCACTAAGGGTCTCACAAAGAAGAGGTCACACAACATTATGTTGCACTAAGGAGAGTATTGTCTCATCCACATAGCTATGGCTCGTATACCCTATCCCTTGCAAAATAATCATTTCAAATATCTATGAAAACCATTGGCTTGGGAAGTGATCATAGAACGGACACATATATAAATAAACAAACCCTAACAACTGAGATCTATACTTAGTGGTCATCATTGCAAATATGAGTTTTAGAACTAACAATCCTTAATATTAGATATTTAAAAAGACCGCAAAAAAGAATCTAGTATTTAGGTAAAAAGACCGCAAAAAAGAATCTAGTATTTAGGTTACCTAACAACATCCTCATAGATCGGAATATATGAGGACTTATTACAATTGCAAACTAAAAAAAAAAAGCCACAAATAAAACATGCAAAAAGAAATGGAAACAACGTCTAGGAGGAAGGCTCGAAACTCATTTCTGCCATTGTCGGAAGCGTGTGGGAGTCACGCACCACCGCCTTCTATCGTCGATCACTGCAAAGCGCATTGCCAGTGGAAAGGAAAATCCCAGAAGATTGTTATCGTTCGACCCCAGACGCGCCTTCCAAGGCTGTCCAAAATTATGACAAACTTTATGAGAAAAACTCCAATCCGCCGCCATCCTCCGTCGATCGACGCTACCTCCCCTAGAACCTGAACCTTCTTGAGCTATCTGTCTTTTTGCCACAGTTTGGGTGCCCAGTAGCTAGCGACCCTCCATGGGCCGTCGTTAGACCATTGACCCTGCCTTTCATCTTAGTCTTTTTTTTTTGTAGAGAGAGATTAGAACCCTTCTCTCTATTGATATTTGAATTTCTATTCAGGGACAAAATTGTCACATTTTCTACAATTTTGTGGCCAAAAACATTAATAAAAAACATTACTTAAACTAATGCGTATGCTATGACAAATTGATCCACTAACATAGAATATAACCTAAATTATCCATTTAAAAGAAGGCACCAAACCAAAGGTTGGTTCCTAGTTTCCTTTTATTATCATTATTATTTTTTAATAAGGATTAAGATGTTACATTTTTTTTAGGGCATATTAAGAGGTTACTTAATTCTCAAAGAAAGAAAAAAAAATTCAAAGCCTAATAAATATTGTTTTTATTTTTTATTTTACAGGAAGATAGTAATTATCATTAATTAAAAGAGCATAATAATTTGCTAATATAGACTGAATAAGCAAGCTTGGGCTATTCAACAATGACCAAGACACGGGACTAGAAAGAGTAAGCGTATATCGGGCTAGATTATGCGTTTTCTTGTTACATGACCTGGACATATATGAGATAGAAGAGACATTTAAAGTAGTACACAAGTTCCATATATCCTGAATAATAAACCCATCTTCATTCGCTGGCAAAGAAGTAGACTTAAGCTTAGTAACCTCACCTAATGCATCACTACAGATATACATGCCCTGAATACCCTTCTCCTCTGCCATGGATAGGCCTAACCGAATGCCTTGGAGCTCTGCCTGGCTAATGGAACTAGCCTGTAAAGACAACCATGATGCAGCATCAGCCAACTGCCCTTCACTATCTCGGATAATTCCTCTTGCCCTGTAGCTTTTCCCTTCAGAAGAAACACTCGCATCCACATCCAAACGGAATGAAGAAGATGCAGGTGGTACCCAGTGGAAACTTTTGGCATGGTTGGCTGGCATTGAAGCAAAAACTGTATACCTGCAGCATTGATACTCCACCAAGACAGCATGCACATGGTTGAACCTATTATCCATAACCCGACTGGACACCCCATGCATAATCCGGTTCCCTACGTTCCAAGCCTCCCATACTAGCATGAAGAACAGATTGAGCGACTCACCCTTCCATGCCCGAAATGCCCAAAGTGCCAAATCAACTATGTTGCCAGCCTGTGCCAGAGAAATACATTGAGAGTACTCTGAAGTCTTCCAAAGGTTCTTTATGATTAGGCAAAGAAAAATAGTATGAGTGGTAGTTTCTAGGCCAAAACCACAAAATATGCACTCTAAAGCGGCATGTATATGATTATTCCCAGAATTCCAATATGTTGAGATGGAATTATGGAGGATTCTCCACCATAAAATTTTCACTTTAGGATGGATATTTGCAGCCCATAGGCCATTCCACCAAGTTGACATAAAAGGATTAGAGGGGGATGGGTTATACCATGAAAGTTCATCAATTCCAAGTCTATAAGTTGATTTAACATAATATACACCATTCTTTTCAAAGTGTCAACAGTACGAATCTTGAACTCCATGCAAAGAGGTAGGCCTTGGTAGTTGAAGAATAGCATCTGTTTCAAAATCTAGAAAAGAGCTCCTAACCAATTGCATATTCCATCTTCCATTCCCATCAAGTAAATATGAAACTCGGGAATTACCAGGCAAATATTTGGGTGAAATTACCTTATAATCCCAAGGTAGAGGTATCCATCTAGAACTATAAACATAAATAGAGGACAACACGCCATCTCAGTCCTTTTGCCACAAGATTCTTATCCTAGAAAATACTTTTCCAGATGTAAGAAGCATTTGGCGAAGCTGTGGTTTCCCAAATAGAAGAGGAAGGATAATATTTCACTTTAAATACACGGGCCACCAAAGAATTAGGTATCTATAAAAATCTCCATACCTACTTGCCCAGCAAAGCTTGATTAAAAATTGTCAAGTGCTTGAAATCCAGTCCCCTACAAACTTTCGAAATACACAAGTCTTGCTATTTCCTCCAATGAACCCTTTTTTGGTATTCTGTAGTTCCCTACCAAAATCTAGCACAAGCAACCTCAATATCTTTAATTATACTATTAGGGATGATAAAACATGACATGGTATATGTAGGAATTGCATGTATAACCACTTTAATTAACACCTTCTTTCCCACTTGAGAAAATAATCTCTCCGTCCATCCCTGCAATTTCCTAACTACCACATCTTTGATATATCCAAATTGGATTCGCTTGTTTCTTATAGAGAAAGTCAAGAGGCCCAAATAAATCTCACGCCCTGCTACCTGGGAAATGCCAAACAAAGTACAAATAGCATTCCTATCATCAATAGAAGTATTAGGACTAAAGGATAAGGCAGACTTCTTAAAATTGATTGATTATCCAGAAGCGATGGAGTAGTAATTCAAACACTGCTTTAATTGGGAACACTCATGTGGTTTAGCCATGCAGAAGATCAGACTATCATCTGCAAAAAATAAATGGGAAATAGAAGGACATCCAGTAATAATTGATACCCCTTTAAAAAATATTCACATGTTCATAGTCAATAATCATCTCTGACAATCCATGAGCACAAAAAACAAACATATATGGTGAAAGAGGATCTCCCTATCTAATTCCGCTCTGTGGGGCCAAAGACCCCTGAACTTCCCCATTTATTAAAAAAGAATATGAGATCGAAGAAATGCACCACATAATAAGCTCTTCCCATGTGCCATCAAAGCCTAATTTGACCATCATGCCCTTGAGAAAAAGCTACTCCACTCGATCATATGCTTTGCTCATGTCTAACTTCAATTATGTATATCCTGTTTTTCCCCCTATGTGTTGCCTAATCCAATGCGTGGCTTCAAATCCCAGCAAAACATTATCAGTAATTAGCCTACTTGGGACAAAAGCACTCTGTGGGTCACCAATCACATCATCTATGACCAATCTAAACCGATTTGTAATAGTTCTAGAAACAATCTTATATACCACATTGCACAAGCTTATAGGTCGAAAATCCTTCACTGTTTTGGGGCTCTTTGCTTTAGGAATTAGAGTGATGAGAGTTTGATTCCACTCCTTAACATCTCCCTGATCATTATAAATGCTGAGTACTGCCTTTGTAAACTCTTCCCCTACTATACCCTAGTATTTTTGGAAAAATAATGCAGGAAGTCCATCTGGTCCAAGAGCTTTTGTTGGGTGCATATCTAACAAAGCATGTCTTACTTTTTCATTGGAGAAAGGCCTAGTGATCTGATTATTTGCGTCCCTGATCACTCTTGTCTTTACACATGAAAGTACTGATTACATATCTACTGGAGATAGAGAAGAAGTAGAAAATAGATTTTGGAAATAGCCCGAAATAATATCAAGAAAGTCACCTGGGTTTGTACGCCACTCACCATTCTCATTAAAAAGTCCTATAATTTTGTTTTCCCATTTTCTCTATAAGGCTTTTAAGTGAAAAACTTTAGAATTAAGGTCTCCATGTGCCAACTAGTCCATTCATGATCTATGCTTCCAGTAGATTTCATCTTGACTAACCAAACCTTCCAATCTTTGCTCCATCTCAAGAATCTTGGTTAGACTAGTACAAAAAGTGGCATGTGATTTCTTAAGCCCGATCTTTTTTTGAAGATAGGCGATATCCTTCATTAATTTCCCGAATTTCCTAAAGCCCCACTCATTCGTTTTCTCTGCACCAATTCGTAGCCTAATAAATTCTGTTAATTAGACGAGATAATGAAATTTGAATAATTATATTTTGTAAAATGAACTTTGAAAGTTGGACAAAATCAAACTAGTTTTTCGTATTTTAATTTATTTGAAAAACTTATAGATTTTTTTAATAAAATAAATAAGCATAACTTCAAACTAGGTTCCAAAAAATAAATTCAAACTAATGTTGGTTATTATAGGAAAAAAATTCAATAAATTTTAATATAAATCTTTTTTATTGAACAAATTAGGTACTAATACAATGCTATAAAAACTTGAAGATCGATTCTGCAACAAATACAAACTTCAATCCCAACATGTCATTTTCACTATTTGATAACAACAAATCACCGACTCTTTACGCCAAACACGGTCCCTGGGAAATCTGAGAAGCAAGCAGGGCATTTTCGTCATTCCAAGTCCTCTTTCTCCCTCCACTCTAATAAAGGATTTTCATCTCACAGAGAAACTGGAAAGAAAGAACAAAACCCCACGATCAAACTAGTGGTTTCGTTTCACAAATCTTCTCTCTCTACTTTTCGTCTCCTGAGGAGGTGTTTGTTTTATAAGCACCTCTTCGGATTTTCCCTCTCTCTTTCTTTCGATCTTTATAAGATTTTCTCCTCAATTTCTCATGGCGTTCGATGGCTATACCGATAAGAATGCCGTTTTCAGAAAATTGAAATCAAAGTCGGAAAACAAGGTTTGGTGCTTCTTTTTTCTCGATTTTCTTTTGTGCCCATGTGATTTTTTGTTGGATTTGTGTTTTTTGGTGTTGAATTTGAATTGGGTTTGTGAGATCTGATTCAGATCTGACGATTTTTTGTGGTTGGATGAATTGGGGATTTTCAGATTTGTTTCGATTGTAGCGCGAAGAACCCGACTTGGGCATCTGTAACTTATGGGATTTTCCTCTGCATTGATTGCTCGGCCGCTCATCGTAGCCTCGGCGTGCACATCAGCTTTGTTAGGTAAAATTTTATCTTTTTAGGATCTCTTACTTGTCTGAATGTTTAATTTGGTTATTCTTGTGTTTAAATTGCTGATTTTGATTATGGGTTCGGTTGCAAATGTTGTATAGCTAGAAATGTATTAAACATTTTACCTTTTCTTTAAATATGTTTGGGAAGTTATAAGGGGTTGCATTTTTGTTACCTGTTCGAAATTAACAATGTTTCTTAGCTACTTCATGTTTATGTGTGAAAATTTAATTACTCAAAATAGTTTGGTGGGATGTGGGTGTTGAAGGATTTGGGATTAGTTTCATATTCCATTATGAATATTGCAGAACCTGTGTCTAATTGATGTAAATCAGTTGAAGGTATTGTGGGAAACCAGGAATGGTGGATGAATTTTTTGCATTACCTGTAGAGGAAGATTGGAGTTATTAAGGATGGAAGGCATATAGGGATGTTGCAGTTTTACGAGAGGAAAAGAGAGAGAAAAGAACAATGTAAAGGATTGTTCTTTTTTTATTGTTTATAATCAATTAATCATATATTGCTTGTTGATTGAAATAACTGAAAGACAAACAAACACTAATAAAAACATGCTAGATAATTATTATAGAGGTAAAAGTGCATGTGGCCTAGACATTTAAAGTCTGAGAATCAATTGAATCTAAGAAAGACTCTGTATTTTGCAATCAATGATCATATGCAAGCGAAAAAGCATTATTGAGATTCTAAATCATGCAGTTGTCAAAGGTTGATTCAGGTATTACCTGTGAAATGAATCGTATTTGGAATTGTTTGGTGCAATTTATTTGTTATCTGTAATTACATTGTGTAATCATGGGCACGTAATCTTACCAACTATCTTTTATGTTCACATCTAGGTCAACAAATTTGGACTCATGGTCCCCGGAACAATTGAAAATGATGAGCTTTGGGGGAAACAACCGTGCACAAGTTTTCTTCAAGCAGCATGGTTGGACCGATGGAGGCAAAATTGAGGCCAAGTATACATCAAGAGCTGCTGAGTTATACAAGCAGCAACTTTCAAAAGAAGTTGCTAAAAGTACGGTGGAAGAGGCAGGCTTGCCTCCATCCCCTGTTTTATCTCAGTCAGGACAACCATCTAATGGGCTGCCCGAGATCAAGACCAGCGAAGCTCCCAAAGAAAACTCTTTTGAAAAACAGGACCAACCTGAGATCTCTGCTTCACCAAAAGTTTCAAGTACAGTTTTTACCAGTACTGTGAAGAAGCCTCTTGGTGCAAAGAGAACTGGGAAGACTGGGGGGCTTGGTGCTCGAAAACTCACTTCAAAGGTTGGATATTCATTTAGCCCTCTGAACAAACTTATTATTGGTAGGAAGTATCTTTAGATGATGATTGTCCAATTTTTGTCCAAAACTGTTTTAATATTCTGTATTGTATAACAACATTAATATATTCATCAAATGCAGCCCAATGAAAGTCTCTATGATCAGAAACCCGAAGAACATGTTGCTCCAGTATCCACCCCTTCCACCGCAATTAACAATAACAACAACCCTACAGCAGCAGGCGCATCTTTGGCATCTCGGTTTGAGTATGTAGAAAATCTTCAATCTTCTGAGACTAATTCTGGTGGTTCTAATGTGCTTGGTCATGTAGCTCCACCAAAGTCGTCAAGCTTCTTTGCAGATTTTGGTATGGACAGTGGTTTCCCAAAGAAAGCTGGTTCATTTTCCTCTAAAGTTCAAGTAAGTTGTTTGACCTTTTACATTCATAGAACGGAGCAAAGATAAATCTTGTAAAAATTTGTGTTAGAGCAGTTTACGGTTTGATATAATCAATTGTTGTCATTATTCTAACTAGGGGCCATGCTTATATCAACAAACACCATTTTTTCCTAATATGGAGGATTGCCTGTTATTCTTTATATAGATCAGTTTACATTTATTAGCTACACACTTTCCCATCAGTTGGTTAATTTAGGTTACCCGTGATTTTCACATTCAAATGTTTTGCTTTCGGGATAGCCTATTGATACTCATATCCTTTTTTTACTTCCCTTTTATCAGGTTCAGGAAACTGATGAAGCAAGAAAGAAGTTCTCGAATGCAAAATCAATTTCATCTGCCCAATTTTTCGGGGATCAGAGCAAATCTGCTGATGTTGAAGCTCAAGCCTCCTTGCAGAAGTTCTCAGTATGTATCCAAACAATCTTTCTATATATAATCTCATGTGCTGAGCTATTTTTAATTTCTTTGTTAAATTGTTTATAAGTGATATAAGAAACTAATAAACCAATTCTGCCATACCATTTATATTGCCACAACAAGCAGATGACTTGTTAAGTTGTCATAAATTGTATCATGGTATAAGTATAGTCTTTTTAATTATAGAAGTACTAAATTGCTTCTTTAATTTTCGACCTTCTTGCCTAATATATCTTGATGGAACTTTCGCTTACGCTTTTTAAAACAAACAAATGAAACTTACAATTGAAGTTGAATGTCAAGGTAAGCATGATGAAAGATTTACCCACCCACACACGTATGATAGCTTAAACAATTAACAATCTAAATTCTAAACTCCTCAGAAGTGGTAGAACACTAAGTTTGTCTTGGCATGCTTAGTTTTAGTCTACATAGTGGTAATCGTTGTAGTGTTTTCTTTAAATAAATTCATCAATAAATAGGAATCCTATTCTAGCTTCGGGTTTCAAAAACAAATTTTTACCGTGGATTGTATATGTAGAGAAATTGATTCTTTCCTTCTCAGGACCTTTTCTCTTTTGTTTGAATAATAAAAACTATAAATAAGTTGTAAAGCCACATGGGCTTTGGCTTAGTATATATTTTTGGCCGGTTTGGCATGACTTCTAGAAGCATGCTTTTGGCTTCTTGAACTTGGAAGCTTCTGAAGGCGGACCATTGATTTTAACTTATGAAAGATATTGTAAAGGAAGTGAGGCTCACGATGCTTCTTACTTCCTTTGGAAGAGCTTTTTACTTTTCTTTTTCTACTGCTAGTTAGTAGAAGTAAAAGCTATTTGTCTTACGTGTATATAATTCGGTGCAACTATATAGCAAGTTTCTTGCAAGTTGTTCATAGATGACACATTTTCTTATCCCTTCCAGGGTTCAGCTGCCATCTCTAGTGCTGATCTTTTTGGTCACGACGCAGACAATTCTCTTGATCTTTCTGCGAGCGACCTTATCAACCGATTGTCTTTCCAGGTATACCCTTGTAAATTTAAATTTTGTTATTTTCTCAAAGGTTAAACTAATTATGCTTTGTGTGTGTTATCATTCATTTGCATATTTCAAGTATATACACATTCTCTTCTTGTTCATTGAAGTATAAGTTTGATCTCAAAACCCTTTTCTATACAGGCACAACAGGACATCTCGTCCCTTAAAAATATCGCGGGAGAGACTGGAAAGAAGCTTAGCTCATTGGCGTCCACGTTAATGACAGACCTTCAGGATAGAATCCTGTGATTGTGATGAGTTTTTTTTGCTGTGGATTTGTTACTACTTTACTAGCCATTTATCTTCTTTTTCTTTTTAGTTGAATGTAAACAAGGATTCCTTACATAAACAAAATTCTTTCAAAAGACTTGAGTCTTGTTGTTATATATAAGATGAGATGCGTGAATGAGATTCTGGATCCACAATAAACTCTCTTGCTCAGTTGCTCTTCTTTAGTTTTGTTCCAATATCATTTTGGTCTTAGCTAATTACGACCTTCTTTTTATATATTTCTTTTTTCTGTCCACCTGCTGAAACTACATACATCTCAAACTAGTCTCTTTGTTCTATGATATCTCCTTTTTTTTCAATATGTTTTTGATAATAATATATATACATATATGACACCTTCGATAGGTTATAGAAGTCAGTTCAACGGATATATTTTCATAAATCAAGTACAGAGTACTAATATGATAGGGGAATTTTTTTTTTGGAGGAATTGCAATATTAAGCCAACTAAAAAAAGTTTATTCACAATGTGAACCTGTAATTAATTTTTTTAATTTTTTAATTTTTTTTAACTCATTAATTTTAAAACAAAACAAAGAAAACAAATAAATGAAAAGAAAAACAAATAAACCCCCCAACTTTTTCTAATTCTCCCCAAACCCCTTTTTCTTCCTTTTCATTTCTTCCTCTCTCGCACCCAACCTTCTGCAACATTTTCCGGCGACCAATCTCACCGACGGCACGATGGAATCCGAGCAAAATATTGCTTCTACCTCCGGGACCACCGAGGCCACCATGAAGACCTCAAACCCAGAGCAAATCAAAACCCCAAACGGATTCCCAACCTACACCCACCTCCGCCAAAGCCTCGGTCGCCCAAACACCATTCAATGAGGATCAAATCCTTGTCCAAGTGGTTGCTGACTTCAATGCGGCAACAGAGGACGAGATCGCCGACGATGGAGGCGGCAAAGCAGCAGAGAAACCAAAGGTTAGCATGTCCCAAACCCTTTTTTTTTTTTTTTTTTTTTTGTGGGGTTTGTGTGGGTAAAAAATGGGATTTAGG
>WUAT03112399.1:0-19715 GCA_010015005.3 Ulmus americana | reverse complement strand
GTGATTAGTAATTTAAACAATTACAAAATAAATTTGTCATGCAAATGTTAATATAAGATTTAATAAACGCGATAAGAGACTTTTTTATCGCATTGCGGCATCACAATTAAAAACTGCGATAAAAAACCAAAGACTTTTAATCGCGTGGGCTGATACAGCAGTTGATAAAACGCTGCAATATAATTTGATCGCGTTTTTCACCTGCGATCGAAAGACATTATTCTAGTAGTGGATGTTTCAGTAAACCTGTTTGACTTTTGATATATGTCTTCCTTAACTATAACTCATCTTTCCAATGTTTATAAAGTTGCCTTTTTGGTTTGTTACATGTAGATGCCATAGTAAATTTGTAGGACTTTATACTTTTAAATCCCCAGTAAAATTCTGTTTTCCATGTAAAGTTTCCCTAGATTTGTTTCTTATGTATTTTAATTTCTTAATTTCTCTCTAAAATATTTCTATATTTGTTTTTATGTGTATGCAGTGGGGAATCCAACGCAAACACCTTTAAAATTAGGTCCATGGAGAAAGGTAAGTGACAAAGCTGGATATTAATGCTTTAATTATGTTGTATTTGGCATGCACATTAGAATTTTAATTTAAATTCTTATCATGGTCCTTTTTTATAATTTAATTTATTCTTTGACATTCATTGATTTGTATGCTATTAAAGTCTTAAAGCAAATATGAATTGGCCTTAGAGTTGCATATAGTAGTGTTTATGTCACATTGTTACTAGCCTGAAACCTGTGTTTGTGATAACCAGTTTAGCCTCTCTGATTATATGTACGTAGATATTGATTGATCATGTTGCCATTTTTTTTTTTTTTTTTTTTGTAGATGCTTCCTTCTAAGGTAGTATTTTTGGATCTTTCAAGTCACTTTATATTTAAATTTGATGTCATAAGTTTTATTACTGACACTATAAATTTTTATGTCCACTGTTTACACATATTTAGTTACTTGGTATGAGACCTCTAGAAAGGTCACTTGAGAAACTTGATGATGTGAGAAGAAGAAAGCAGTCTAAAATGATTGCAGATTTTGAAGGTGTGCTACATCCACCAATACGAGCTCGGGTTGGTAAAATTGTCTTTCTAAACACATGTTTTAATGAAACAAATTTGCTACACTAAATTACTTTTTATAAATTTGTTCCTAGTCTTAACCATGTGCCAGGTACAGTCCAAACTTCTGGTGTGACTCATCTTCTCATGAGGTGGGTTTTGTGGATTTTTTACCCTAATCGTCTTTTTTGCTTGTAATATGAGGGATAAATCGATAAATTGAAACTGGGGTTTTTCCCCCATTATTAATGTCTTTTTTGTTTCCTTTAAATAATTGGATGAGATTCATTTATGTATAATTACTTCTCACTTGAATGAAAGTCATTGGATGGTATGGGTTTACTCTGCAGTCTAGTAAATGGTTGAAATGCATGTTATGGGTCCCTTGGTTGGGATATATGGAATTTTTTCTTTTGCTATATGTATAACAATTTGTTTTTTTTTTTGGGGGGGGCTTCTGCATAGTGGTTCATATTATTTAGGGTTAGAATGACTGTCAATGGGAGCACAAAATTTGTTGTGCATGGTTCTCAACATCTCTAATTCCAAAAGAAGGATAAAGAATTTTAAGTTCAATAAAGATTAGAAGCTTCAGAAGTTTCATTTTTCAGAAAGTCAGCAACAAGCATGCTTAGTGGAAAGAATATTACACAACAAATTAAATCGTAAAGTATATTTTAATGATATAAAAATTATAATATAATACGTAAAATTTGTTATCATAAATTAAACTATAACTCATAACAGAAAAAAAATGTTATGTAAAATGTGAAAAATAAATATATTTTGAAGATATAAAAACTATAATATAACTCGTAAACATTGTTATTGTATATTATACTATTGTAACTTATAACAGATAATATGTAAAACGTGTTATTATACATTATATCATAACAATTTCTCATACCATAAACAAAGTGTTATCTAAAATGTCTATAATAAGTCTTGTTTCATCATATAAAAATCATAATATAATATATAAAAAAAGTGTTATAGTACATTATACTATAACAGTTGTGTCATAACACGAAAACATGTTATGTAAACTACCCCGAGATATAATAACATTACTTTTCTTAACACTACGAAAAGTGTTATCGTACTATTTTGATAAGACATTTTTGATCTTATAAAAGTCCTTTTTTTAGTAGTGGTCACTATGTAAATCTAGAAAAACATATCAAAGGCATTCCTAGAAGGTAAGAAGGATTTCTAGAAGACATTCCAGAAATCATTTCGAAATCAATTGAATGATTTGGATGGTATTTCCGAAAGACATTAAGTGGCCCGAGAACAATTCTGGAAGGCATGGGGCCAAAAGACCTTAGCCAAAAAGGAAAGTCTTGGAATCAGGATATATTGGATGAATAGGAACTGGCCAGAGACAGGTGTATGAGCATGATAGCATGCCAACCCTCTAGACCGATGCATGTGCCCTACGTGGTGGAGGGAACTGTCTCGTCCAACTGACGAAGGGTGGTAGGTAAAGGTCTCGTCAAGTACGTGGGCTTAGCAGGCTTGAGTGTGAAGTTTCCCATCATCTAATGGCCAATGGAATGCAAGTTTAAGAATTAAACTCACTTAGGTTGCCGTATAAATAAGAAAAAAAGGCAACAATAGGGAGATCTGTACTCTTGTCTCTTTCATGCTCCCTCTTGTACTTCTTGTACTCCTTATTGTCAAAAATAGGAAGGAATGGGAAACCGAGATGGTTGGTAATACTTTCACCAATTTATGAGAACTCTTTAATAGCAAGACATAAGCTCTCAAAAGGTAAGGAACTCTTTGTATTTCCTTAATTGTTTAGTAAAACACCAAAAGGGTTTTAATTTCCTTGTTGAAATGTAATCCTGTAGGCATTCCATTGGAGTTTCTTAGGCTGGATAAAGGAAGAAATCATCCAGATTATTTTGAGTCAGGGTAAGCTTTCTGGTGCCGGAGTAGGAATTTTTTTGTGCTTGCATGAAAAAGTTTAGCTATTCTATCATAACCAAATTTATTAAAAATGTGTGTTTCACGAGTTGGACTGTTCTACTCAGTGCATAAAAAGGGCTATGCAATACAAATTGCAAGTCTGAATCACATTTAATGTAAATCATCAATTTCAAGTCTGTGAATCTCTTGAAATGTAGGGATTGTTATTCTTAAGATTCACAAATATACTCCAAAATTTTTAACGGGTTTGATTTATGCTTCGAGTGTTTGGCCTTTCTTCTAAGATTTGAGGTTTCTCTTGTCTGAATTTCATAGTGAATCTCATCGACTCCACAGAGTTTCACTGTAGTGAGGTGATCCTAGAATAGGTTCTTCCAAGTTCCATCCATGGTGGTTACTATTGACAGCCTAGCAGAGGAAGACGAAGAAGTAGAAAAGGAATAACACTAGGCATATAACTTATTAAACTATTAGTAAACAACAAATAAAGAAATAGAAGAAGATCCAAGCAAAAAAACAAAAGTAGAAGACTTTGCCGTAATGAGGAGCTAAGAAGAAGATATTGAGGAAGAGATTGAATAGTATTGAAATAGATATTTTTAGGAATTGGTCTAGATATGTCTAATATAGAATTATTTAATTTAAAATAAAATTTTAAAAATAAAATTTATTAATTAATCGGTTCGAGATAATATAGAATTATTTTAATTAAAATAGAGTTTTAAATAAAATTTATTAATTAATCGGTTAGAGATAATTGTGACTAAAGTAATAATTGAATAAGAAAGGACAAAAAGTGATAAAAGAAATAGGAAAGTTAGTCAACTTTTGTATCGGACCATTTTTTCTTTTAAAATGGATTTTTTTTCTTTGTTGTTGTAATTCTTCACTCATTTACCGAATACAAATGACCACAACCCAAATCTTAAAGTGAACAATAAGATAAAAAATTTCCTTAACAAATTAGAAAGAAGACATCAACTTGTTTCATATTTGTATTATAAATTTCTATATTTTTCATTCTTCCTCAAACAAATATGATACTATACATCTTTATAATTTAAATTTAAAAATTAAGTGACTCTTACATTTTACAACTCATTCTGTTTTACGATATACAATTTAAAAAAAAATAATTCACGTTTTGTTTTACAAGTTGACATCATAACTGCATTAAACGTTAAATTTTCATGCAACCATCACAATAAGATGTTTGTGAACTTGACAAAAAAAAATGAGTATAGAATCTGTTGAAAAGGCTAAAAGAGAAAAGAAATGCATGTCCAGATTTAAAAGAAAGAAATATCGATTCTAAGATTAAAAGAAGATTTCTAGTTAAAAAACAATTATTATGGAGCTTAGAAGAAACAACTCAAATCATTAGGATTAATATATGAAAAGGATTATTTTAGGAAGGATTTGTCGAGATCTGAACTTTTGTAGCCCATAGTTGGAATTCTTAAGGAAGTTAAAATAGTAAAAATTTGAAAATCTGGAATCTACATAATGATGTTATTGATTAATTATCCTCCTACAATTTAAACTCTTTAAATTAATTGGATATTTAAATATTGGAACTAATAATATATTTATTTTATCCAATAAAATAAATATTTAATAATATTTATTTTTCAAATCTCAATAAATCAATAAATATATATATTTAATCTTATTATTCATTTAATCTCATTAAATAAACAAATATATATCGAAAGAGGAAAAGAGTGATTCCAGAGCGTAGCAAAACAGTAAGTACAGACCTCACCTATAACATGGAAAAAAATGGTTTTCGAAAAATATATGTGCAGTTTGTCTATTATAAATGAAAATTAAATGTTACTAGACTTGCTGATGAGAAATAGGTGAATCAGATGAATGACATGTTACCTGAGTAGTTTTACTTGGTGGATTTATTTACATGAGTAATTGCCTTGCTGAATATGTAAATTTAGATGTGGTTCAAAGTATTCCATGGAATCCTAATGTGGGTTATGAGTGCTCTGGATGAGAAAACAACTCGATACTGTTACACCAAGTCATGAATGATTCTTTGTATATATAAGATTGATCATGCATTCATCATTGAACATGTTTTAAAAGCTTTCTAGGAAAAGTCTCGGTATATAAGGTTTTGGTTCCATTAAGGTGAGTCGGAACGCATTGAGATACATCCTTAACTGAGACTGGGAGGAAGCAGTTAAAAAGAGTTTTAAATTACCGTGTTAAACCCAACCTCCCTAGTTGTGAGACCCAAAAAATAAAAGAGAGCACGGAGCTAGTTGATTGTCTTGCTCCCCCAACTTTTCCTGGCAGCGTGCATGGATTACATACACAAGAGCCTGGGATATTAATGGTAAATGTTTTTAAAGAAAAAGGAAATGATTTTAAAATATGTTTGAAAAATATTGAGTCTGCTTAAGAAAGGTATTTCCCTTGACATTTTAATGCATTAATGATGTTCATGTTATTCCTCTATGAAATATTGTGTGAGCATGTTATGTCCTTGTTTCTACTTTTGCCTAGTTGGATATGATAATCTTTTAACAGTTAAATTTGTGGGTAGGTTGGAAGGCCCAGGTAGATACCAGGGAGGTAAGAGATGGTGTACATAACGTATTGAACGAAGGTCCAGATGCCATCAGGATTAATTTTGTTGAATTGTATTGTTTATTTGATGAGCATAAGTAAATGTATTCATTTGATGAGTAAACTGCATTTTGTGAGTTTATATTTGTGATTGCTGAGCCTTGGCTAACGACTTACATTTGTATTGTAGGTAACTGGCTGTGCTACCTGCGAAGTATCAGGGCTGGATTTTTATGGAACTGTTGGGTCAAGGTGGTCCGGAAGGGGTGGTGTGGGACTCACTGTGCTATACTAATCACAATAGATCCGCTAGAATTAAAACAAATAATTTCAAGGTTATTTACTCCCAGTTGGTTGTATTTAATATAAAGCATTATTGCCAAATGTAATACCACTGAATTATCACCCGGGAAAAAACTAATTAGAATAGGTTTGTGAGATTAAGCGAAGAACGGATTGTACCCAACCCAAAAAAATTTCAGGAAACCATTCTCAAAATTTTTTATAGCTTTAAACATCGCTTGAATTTCAAACATATAGAAGAATCCATTCTTTAAAAAACAAAGACCACTTTTAATAACTCTTTGAATTATGGGTAGAATTTCTAGGTCACCACATAGATCATAAAATTGTTGCTATTAATTAAAAAAACTTGATTCCCGCCAATTGTTGTCATAAAGGATATGTTCTCAGCAACTAGTGTTGTAAATCATAAAACATATGTTGTTAATTTCAAAGAACTGATGTTGTAAATAATAAAACAATCGTCGTTATGAAAGTAATTGGAGTCATTCTCTGGTGTCATTTTAGTAATAAACCTGGTGTTTTTTTAAGTAAATGTTATACATATTCAAAATATTATAAAGTAATTCAGATTAAAAAACTAAACTAAGACTACGTTATGATACAGAAAAACATACATACATAATACCAAAACAAAAAATATATCTAATCAACTTCAAGTTTAATAAAACAAAACTAAACTATACCCCAAGGGTAAATAAACAAAGATCCATAAAGTATGCTCTATTCTTTTGACACCCAAAGACACTCACAGAGAAGTTAAAACCATAAAGGAGCTACTTGCTGCATAAAACCATGCATCTTTCCGTAGTGAACCATCTCCTAATAAAAACCACTCTAGAGCTAGTGGCCATTCTACTTGTTTACAAACAATAGCAATCGAACAATTGATCTATTTGGTTCCTTTGGTGTAATCAACTTAAGATAACAACAAAACATGATTTCAGCATACATTTTTTAAGAAAAACAAAAGAAGTGGAGATGTAAGGCTTATTTGAATTTAAAATTAAATTCCTAGGACCAAATGACAAATATAACATTTAAGCATATATAACGCACTAAGAAATGAGTACATTTTTGTTGTTTATCATTCAAAAGTAATATGTAAATGAAATTCAAAGAGTCATAACCCCCTTTCTTTCTATTTACCCAATATATCTGCAATATATGAAGTTTTGACTCACTCATTATCCATAATTTACTTAGGATCCAAAACATGACTTAGCAATTGAAACCAGGAAAGAAAAATAAAAAGATTTACATTATTGACTATCAAAGAGGAAGATGATGTATAAAACTAATAGTTAAAATAAAACTTGCCATATACAAGAAAAATATACACGACTTTTATACAAAAGACAAATATATAAAATGATTTAGAGTTATGTCCAAAATTATAGCGTAAGATTGAATACACTGAAAATTCCATCCACAAAAAGAAGCAAGTTAGTGGAATGAGTCTACAAAAAATCATTCAAACCATGAAACCACATACCAATAATCTAAGAATAAAAATTGTATTGGGTAAGAAAAGAAAGAGACAATACTAGAGACATATGTATTAAAAATGTAATTCTTGACATTAGTTGTTGAACCACATTCACATGTTAAGTAGAATTAGACTAAGTATGAAAAGGATAGTGCATCAATCCTACATCCTTGGAATCTTTAGGCAAAGGAACACATTACAATAAAAGTAATTTATCAAGGAAGCAAATGTCATCCCCAATTTGTTACTGAGATAAGCTGGAATTTGAAAACTCTCAGATCATCTTTTTGTGCCTAACTCATGGAATACATTTTTCATTCAATTTGAAGTTGGACCACAGAAAATAAACTTTTTGAAAATGCAATATAAAGAAACACACCTACTTCTACACCATTTTATCTAGGAGTTCTGTAATGTTGTAACTTCTTGTTATACAATTGAATGGAAAGTCAATATACCTCTCTCATGTATGTTTCACAATAGTAGAGTCAATCATGCCATTGTATTGGGTAAGAAAAGAAAAAAGGCAATACCACAAACTCTTGGCCTTCTAAGTGGACTCCCTCTTCCAAAAAAATTGAACAAACTTCCTTGTTATCCTCACCTAAGTAGCACTAGCTTCCCTTACATTGAGCAATTTATCTCTTAAAAGGGAAAACACCATGGTGGTCACGTTCTGCAACTGACAATTATTTGTATGAATATTACTCTGAAAAAACTCTTTAAAACAAAATTTAGCTACTATGGTGGAACTAAGGAAAACATAATTAAGATTCCATACAGATCTAGTTGAATATGTAGGAAATAAAGATATTCAGGAAATGATATTCTCAAACCTCAATCAATAGTCAAAAATAAAAAATACAAACTATACCTTAGAACAACTCAACATATAATGTAAGACATAAAATTTCTTTTACTCCATAACAAGCACAATAAGTAGGAAAAAACAACAAAATGAACACAATAGACTTCTTTTTTTTTTAGTTTTTGTTTTTAAGCCACGACCCTTAGACCAACTGTGGTTAAAACTATTTAATAAAATTTTAATTTTTTGAATGGTAACTTGTAAAAGTGAAACACCACAATTGTAATAAAACTGTGGTTTGAAACTATTGATGAACACGTTTCTAAATTGGATCATTTTAAAAACTAAAACTAGTCTAAAATGATTAACCACCACGTTCAAAAACTATGGCTGTTTTAAAAAATAAAATTCTGATCTGAAACCATTAACAACCACGTTTATAGATTGCGGTTGTTGTAAAAAATAAAATTATTGTTGTTTAATAAATTATAACAACATGTGTTTTAGAAAACTAGATTGAAAAACAAAAACAAAACTGGGGTCTTTTACAAAAATTAATTTTTCCTCGTTTTTAACAAAATGTGGTGTTATATTGTTTTTAACCACAAAATTAAAATGAGGTTGAAGTTGGAAAGAGGGAAATTTTTTTGCACTTTCTTTTCCCTCTTTTATTTTTCCCCTTTATTCACTAAGTCAATTTTCACTCTCCAATCTCACACTATATATTTTCACTCTCCTGCGTCTTCTTAGGTGAAGAATGAAAATCGTAATCAGCCCTAAATGGGGCTTGTCCCACCTCCTCCCATGAACAAAATCCCTATCTTAGCCAAGGTCAACATGGGAAAAACCCATTTCGTATAGCTACAACTATCTGATGGAACCTGAACTGGCACCATAAAAGTGCAAGGCCAACAGTGAGATCTTAAGGGATGCTTGGAAAAGTGCCAATGACACCTTTGAGCACTTCATCTTTGAGGCCAAGAAGGCCGCCGACATATTGGACTGCCAGTACTCCTTCTCTCACCGCCTCACCAATGCCTTTCATTCCTCCTCTATCCAAGTCCATGAAATAAATAGAGAGCTTGAAATTGGAACTCGTTGGCGAGCCTTTTCCATGGATTTTAGTAGAAATCAGCCTAGGCTTTGTTCTTTCTCCTCTATCGATTTGTGCAAAAAATGAAGGTTTTAATTTTTAGTTAATTTCTTGTTTGCTTGTTGTATTTATGTGCAGTACAGGAAACAGCTCAATGATTTTCTGGATACTCCATTGGGAAGGTGTTTCGCAGTGATTACCATTTGAACCTTAAAAGCCATTTTTCTTGTATTTTTCTATTAAAACCAAATGGTCAAACATTTTTGGTATTATGATCATGTTCCATTGATTGATTAACTTGGTACTTGGGAACCAAATTGAAAATCCATTTGATGGAATATGTGGCTTATATTGTCTGGAATTTGTCTTAGAGTTGTCTGGACTTTCATTCTATTTTTTGGGGCATTTTTATTATTTTCTTTTGCTATGTTGTAGTGACTAGTACTTATTTCAAAGAATTTAGTTATACTCTTATCACTTCATACTTAATTTTGTTGGATTGATTTTAGCCTTACTTTAGCAACACCCACCCACCTTTTCTCCTCCTTTCAAATAAACAAAAAAGATCTCTGATCCTTGTGCAGGGACTTGAAATTTACCCTCATGTTTAGTGTTGGATTTTGAGCTTCAAATCTAGAAATTTTGTATTTCGTCTTTTAGTATTGATAGTTGTGAATTAAAGTATGAAGGATGATTCATTTAGATAATTTGTAACTATTTAAGGAATGAATTATCAGCTGATACTAATGCTATGAAGTTGGTTTGTAATTGTTAAAAACTTTATATTAGTGGATTTGGTATGTATTATTGCAGTAAGTGAACATAACCATATGCTTTACCATCAAGACAAGTGGGTTTTATTTGGAGTGTTTTTAGCTCATAATTCTAGTCACGCTATTATGGACTTCTCCCTATTGGTCTTTCTTTGCATTGAAATATATATTGGATAGCTTATGTGTTTGATTCTAACCTCTTCTAATTATCATCCTCTTTTGTCTTTCAAATCTATTTTGTAGCAGGTTCAAGTTTGTACACTGCATTGTCCTCCTGCTTGTAGTGGCTTAGACGAATTTACTTTTCATCAACTCTACTTTGACAGTCATAACAGTTTCACTTGGAAGGACTATTTTCAATACCATTCATGTTCTCCCTATAACTCATGGAATCAAGTGCAACGTTAATTGTGCTTCTCAGAGTTTCTTTCTTTATATTTATGTAATTGATGTGATTGTTAATTTCTTTGTTTTGGTATTGCTAGATCTATATGCATTTATCATAAGGACCTATTTAATTTGGACTGCTTTAGCTGGAGTTAGATATTCTATTGAGCATATTAGAACAAACAGAGTTGCGGTCTTGTTGGGTCAAATCTAGAATTGGTGTGGCATGGTTATTAAGAGCTCCACTATATTATCTATCTTAATATGTATCACTTACTTGTGCTACCACTCACAATGAGTCTCTCAAAGAGAAAATGACTGTTGTAGTTTCCAATCTATAGCTTTGTCAAGACGCATTGGGCTCCATACTACACCACTCACAAGGTTGGATTTTCTTAGTTATTTTCGTAGATGCAATATGTTCCTTTTAGCCTCAAATGAAAACCCCGAGAAAATTAAAAGCCCTACACCATATTTAATGATATCATTAATTTCATTAGAAATTAAATGACATTATTTGTTGCACAATGTCAGTGTTTTTAATATGCAGTTAAAAATTTATTTATTTAAAATGTGATTAGATGGCTTAAACATGAATTTAACCATACAAGTAAAGTTAGGTAGAATCGTGAAAGAATCATGGAAAATCCGCCAGAGTAAGATCACTATGTGATTTTGGATAATGGAAAAAGTTTCGAGGGATCGTAAATTATTAACAATGTAACAACAAATGAGGGGAATCTCGAAAGAGAAACCCTAGTGCTTTCAAGCACAATAAGAATTAGTGAGGAAATGGTTTCTAATGTTTGAAATCTAAATTAAATGGAAGTACGGAACTTGAACAAAGACTCGACAAACTAAACTACAGATAAAATCATACAAAGAAATAGATAGTGATAAACATAAACTTATGAAATAATTGGTAATGTTAAAACACAAAAACATTTATAATGATAACTAGAAACGTTACTTATGTTGAGTATATCTAAAATACTATAGATACAAGTATTAAAGAATTTAGGAAATTTATTTATTTATTTTTTAAAAATAGGATCTAGTTGGGCTCAAGCCTAATTGCACAGTACAAAGAAGAAATGGGCCTATGGCTTGTTAAAAAAAAAAAAAGTTAGGCCCAGCCCAAAGGCTTGGCCCAACATTGAAAACACACACACACACACATATATATTTGTGTGTGTAAAGGGTCATCATCATCATCAAAGCCCATTCCTGATACTATTGGGGTCAGCTACACGAATTTTGGTTCTCGAAGCAATGCAATCTTCCAACAAACCCTCACTTACTCAAAGCTCAACGATGTCTTCCCTTACCGTCTTCATCCAAGTTTTCAATGGTCTACCCCTCTGTCTACACCCTCTACTAACTTGTCAATCTAAACATTTTCTAATTGGGGCCGCATCTGGTCTCCTCTGTATATGACCAAACCATGTTAAACGCCTCTCTCTAATTTTGTGCTCTATGAGCGTTATATCTAAGTATCTTCTAATTCTTTCATTCATGATTTTATCTTTATGGGTTTTACCACACATCCATCTTAACATACACATCTCCGCAACCTCCATCCTATGCGTATATTGTCCTGTAGTAACTTAACACTCTAAACTGAACAACATAGGTGATCGAACAATTGTCTTATAGCACTTCCCTTTCAACCTAGCAAGCATCCTTCTATTGCATAAGACTCCAAATGTCATCCTCTACTTCACCTAACCAACGTTAATCCTATTGTCCACATCTTTTCACGGGTTGAGCCCGTGAAGAGTAATATAAAAAAATAATTAATAAAAATGGTATATAAATGATATGTTTTGTAGTTTTATGAAAATGGAAGAGTTGAAGCCATTTTAATGCAAAATGGTGGCTTTTCACCTCTAAGGCTTTTGGAATTCCAAAGGTTACACCTTTCTTTACCTATAAAAATGGACTAAACTAGAGGAAGAGGAAGCTAAACTAAGAGTCCCCAAAAGGACTTTGTATTGCCAGAAAGAGGCGAAACTGACGAAGCAAACAATGTCTCTGGTAAGCTCGCTTCCTCTCTTTCATTTTTGTTTGGTTTTTTATAGCATGTATATGATAAAGGGGTTAAAAAGGGTGGTCTATCCGATGAGAAACAAGCAAAAATGGCACCAGAAAAATCAGACACACTCGCTGCATTTGGCCGAGGCTAAGGCTATTAGTAAGCTCGTAGTTATTGGTATGCATGGCAATATGGACTAATGGTGGCATTGAACAGGAAAATGAAAGGATAGTTGGTCGACGAGCTTGAGGTATAGCCTGTAGGAACCAAGGAAGCATAGGCCATTGAGCCTTGCTTTGGTTCCTATCAGTGTGGGCATAGTAGAGGTGAGCTTTGGCTAGAAGGCGACAAGCAGTGGTGGAGCTCCATGGCAATGGTGGCGAAGCAGGCATCGGCGGTTGGAGGAGTTACAATGTTTCAGTATGATAAGAAGATGAAAATGTTATGAGTAAGAAGATGAATAGTTTTGACTCTAGGTAGCTTTGCTTTTGAAATATAAATACAATAGTAATATGTATAAAAGTAATGATAATAGTGAAAATAAATATGGGAATGTGAAATATAAATTTAAGGTGGAAAATAGTTGATGTAAAGTTAATCCTAGATAAATTGGTAAGTTTTATGTTTGTGTTAGAAATGGAATAAATTGAAAAGTTGAAGGGGGATTTATAATTAGGGATAAATTCCAATTTAGTAAATTGGACCTAAAATTAATGTATTGAAAAGTAATGTGAATAATGCTAAAATAAAGCAATAATAATTGGATAGTGAAAGATTAAGATGGAAATACTAAAAAGGATAGTTAATCATTTGTAATTATAATAATTAGCTACTAATTAGTAAATAATCTCAATTAAGGTAAAATAATGAATAGTTATCACCTAATTAGTAATAATAATCATTAAGCACAAGCAATTGTAGTTAATTATTATTAAGACAGATTAGGGAGACATATATGAAAGTTGAAGATGAACGAACGAAGACCTATAGTTAGGTCTTCACGACTTCGTGGATAGTCGTCGTGTAGTCATAAGTAATTAGATACTCTATTTCAATGTAAGGGCTAGTCAGAGTTTGTAAAATTCCATAATGTCATAATACACCCTAACTATGAGAGTGTATTTAACAGGAATATTAAAGGAATGGTTTGAGCATTAGGTTAAGTAGAGATATTGATGTGGTCGCTAGGTAAGTAAAAACTTCACCAACAACATGAATGAAAATGAATTTTGGAATGCTTGCTTATGTGATGATGTTGATTGATGAAAATGAACGGAATATTTTATGTACAATTTATACTGCTATGTCTCTTGTTGAATGGAATGTTTGTTTGACATGTTTTAAAGAGGTGCAAACTATTTAGCGAAAGAATTTTTTCAAGAGAGAAAAAGGTTTTAAAAGTAAATAATATATTTTTCCATGTACCCATACCAGTGAGAGGAAGACATTTAATGAAACCTTGAGTGATGTCAGTTTGGGTAGCTCCCCCGGCTCCTCATCGGTTGCATGCAAATCGAGTACGAAGACAGGTCCCATAAAACAGAAAATGATTTTCAAAGATTATATGAATGTGATTGTTTATATATGTTGTTGTCATGCATATATGTATCTCTATTTACAAATTGTTTTGTGACATTACAGTTTGTACTTGCTGAACATTAGCTTATACTTATGTTCATGTTGTAGGAACGAAAGGTAAGCAATATGTTGCTTAAGACTAATGGATTAGCTAGCAATGGAGTGAGCGGATGGAAACGAAAGCGTTGTGATACTGCTATGTTCACTATTTCCGCTAGTTCAAAGATTTATTAAATAAGAACTCTGTGCTGTTTTTATACATTCTAAGAGTTTTGAAAATAGTAAATTTTAATATCAATAATTACTAGTGTTTTTTAATATTGGTTATTTTCAATAACGAATACATTTAATTATAAGCTGGATTGAATATAGTTTGATTAAGTGGAACTATTTAAAATAATTTTATTCTGGATTTTAACTGGTGTAACTCGTCATTTAATTTCTCAATGACATAGTCAATTTTAAACTAATGAGATCTGAATTTGTCGTCCAAAGTTTTTTAGCACAGTTTATGTAGAAAATGTCTTGAAGTTAGAGTTGAGAAAAAGTTTGAAGTTAGAGTTGGGATATTTTTTGTCACGATAATTTCCAAGAAAGTTAATGAAAAGTTTTTTCAAAAATAAATTACTCCCGATTTTTCATTAGATGGTTAATTAAGATTGACTCATTTTACAAGTAAAGAGATATGAAGGAATGTTAACGAGAAGGTCAAAGACCCCTAAGTGGTTAGGTCTTCACAGTTCGTATCAGAGCAGTTTCTACCATCCTACTTTCCATTGCTTCACACTAGAGCTCAACACAGTCCAAGTTTATTTTACCATATTTAGTCAAGTTGTTGGTACTAAATTTATTACAACATCTACGCTTATGGTGATACCCCTGATGGTGGATGTTCAGATCGATCGCGAGTTTGGTTGTCAGAAGGATTAAGGAGCCATAGGTTGACCTGACATGGATTCGACCCAGAAGTTAAGGCTTTTATGTAAGGCCTGCCCTCTAACTTACGATGGGGAGCCTTTGTCCAAGTGACTAGAAGCTCGGATCGGTCAGATGGAGGCAATATTCATAGTTTCCATGTACCAAGTACATGATTGGATGGACTTAGAAGCCACCTAGCTCATAGGCACAACAATAATCTATTGGAGAGGATATTGACGTGACAAACAGGTATGTTATGGCCAGCTTTCACGGAGCTAATCACTATGCACTTTACACAAGCTTTCACAGGGCCATTCACCAAGCTTATGATGGCTTGGGATTACGTAACCAATGAGACAATGGAAGAATATGGCAATCAATTCCATGACAAGTTCTTGACGGCATGCCCATATGAGATGGTAGATGAGTACATATGTGAGCTATTCTAGATGGGAGTTCCTGTACACATCCAAGGCATTGCCAATAGAAATTGTGGAGGCTATGATAACTAGCATTCAAAGGTCATATATGCGAAGTGCGAGTAGAACACTCAGCAAGTCAGAAAATGGAAGAACCCCTCTACTAAAGGAGACACCTCAAGAGTAGCAGTTATGGGACATCTAACTCCATCAGTGCCAGAGGATGATACCAAGGAGGATCTAGAGATAGAAGAGTACCCCCTTGAGGAAAATTACGCACCTGGACTTGAGGCGACAATACCTTTAGGTTATATAGATTATCCTAGTTATCTGTTTTTGTTTTTAGATATGTGTGACTTTATGATTTATTCAGTGATGATATATGATGATGATGTGTATAACTTTATGATTTATAAAATGACATGATTTGATTCCATGATATGACCCTCAAAGAACAAAATAAATGATAAGTAATGTGATGAAATGAAATGATTCTCTTGAAATGATATGAAATAGAAAAGATCAAAGGATTACAAAAAAAAATATCATAATTGATGATAAGTGTATGATTAGAAATAAGAATCACATATGAGATTCTAAAGTCTACCTAATGGCTATAGGTTCAGGAAACATCCATGGTCAAAAATCAAAACATGAAAAATAATAACGCTGAGATGGTGGCAATGATAGCCAATATGCAATAGTGATTGGAGGTTGAAAAAGAAGAGCTTCAGACCTTACACTAACAGACAGGTGGAAATGGACATAGTGGTGGAGGACATGTGGATGCACCTCCCAAACTACCTATTTGATAAGAACCCCTTTATGAGCAATTTCATCGAATGAGACCACAAGACTTTGAAGGATCGTCAGATCTGCTTATGGCTAAAGAGTGGTTATACTCTATACAGACCATTCATGACTTCATGGGCCTTAATGACTGTGAAAAGGTCTTAGGAGCCATTTACATAATGAAGAACGACGCTAGATACTGGTGGGATAGGTCAAAATAAGGAGAAATGTGTACGAGATGACATGGGAGGATTTCATCAAGTGAATTCAACCAGAAATACCATAACAGAATCGCAATAAGAATTTAGCAGAACGAGTTCAAAAATGTAAAACAGGGAACAATGACAATCCAACCAAAAACACCATACCATAATCATTTGATCAGTTGGCATGAATATGCATGTTCCTTGTGTCGAATGAAGAGGAAAGAGATAGGAGGATGCTTGAAATGTTTCATCCCAAGTTGGCTGTGGTTATAGATAGTGGAGACAATCCACCTATTACTATAGTGGAATGTGTGAGAAGGGCTCTACGAGTAGAATACTACCTAGCCCAAGTAAAAGAAGAAAGAACCCGAATATTTGAAGCCAGAAAGTACAGTAGAAAGTTAGGCAAGAGGACACAGCCAAGTCTCAAGGCTAGAAGTTTGGTCAGAACTGTAATCAGTCTGACCAAAATAATAAGAGGAAGGGGAACTTTCAGGGACAAAAGCATAATAGAGGACTAGCCAACTAGAAGAAAACTATCACAGTCTCAGCCTACAAGAAGTGAGGAAGATTCACACAAGGGTGAATGTCAATCGAGGACAAACACATGTTATAGATGTGGCAAGGAGGGTCACTTTGCAAAGAACTACTTCAGCAAGACAGGTTTACTGGAGAAGCAAGATTAGTTGAGGATACAGGATAGTAGCTTCACTCAATACTGGAAAGGCTTGAGGGTCTGTCAATATCACAAGGGAGACTGGAGGGTCTTGAGCCGAGGGCCAGGATCTTTACTTTCAAAAAGAACGATGCACAAGTTGGCAACTAAAATGTGGTAACATGTTAGCTCTATGTTGCCAATCTATTTGCCCAAGTATTGTTTAATTTTGGAGCAACACATTATTTTGCATCGCATATGTTTGTTGAATGCTTAAACCTTGGGAAGGACAAAATAAATGGAACTTTCAGGACCTACGTACCCTATGGGGAGGTGTTCATATCTAGCTAATGGTTACGTGTTGTGCCAATGGTTATTTTTGGGAAAGAGACGTATGTTTATCTAGTCATATAAGACATGTAAGACTATGACATTATCCTATGTATGGACTTCTTATGAAAATAAAATGCGATGATTGAATGTTGTAACAGAAAAGTCACTTTTCAATTGGCTGGAGAAGAAGAGTTCCAATACCTTGGAGAAGGGCACAAATGGCCTAAGTTGATGATCTCAGCTATGAAGGCATGTAAGTAGATGACTACCGAATGCACCAGATATCTAGCTAGCATAGTCGATAAGACGAAGGAAGATAAGATAAAGCCTGAAAATGTACCTGTGGTGATGAATTTTGTTGAGGTCTTCCTTAACGATCTACTAGGGTTACCTCTAGACCGAGCAACCACCTTCGAGATCGATTTAATACCAAGAACTGCACATATATAGAAGGGATCATACCGTATGGCCCTAGTTGAACTCAAGGAGTTATAAGTACATCTACATATATTACCAAACAGGGGAATAATAAGCCCTAGCCACTCTTCGTGGGGCACACCAATATTGTTCGTAAGGAAGAAAGACGGCTTGTTAAGAATTTACATCGATTACCACAAACTAAACAATGCTACAATCAAGAACAGATAACCTCTGCCAAGGATTGATAATTTATTTCATCAATTGAAAGGAGCTACAGTTTTCTCCAAGATAGACTTAAGGTCCGGTTATCACCAACTCAAGATCAAGGAGAGTGATGTTCCTAAGTATGCGTTCGAACCAGATATGGACATTATGAATTCCTAGTGATGCCATTTGGACTGACTAATGCTCCAGCTACTTTTATGGACCTAATGAATCTCATTTTCAAGGAGTATTTGAATAAGTTCATCATTGTATTCATTGATGACATTCTAATCTACTCAAGGGATCATACCAAACATGAAGACCACCTATGGATCACTCTGCATACTCTACAAGAGCAAAAAATTTCCACGAAGTTCTCTAAGTGTGAGTCTTTCCTAAATAGGTTTCACTTCCTAGGGCACGTAATATCTAAGGAAGGACTAATTATCAACCCAACGAATATTGAAGCAGAAAGTAAGTGAACTATACCAAGAAATGTTGCTGAGATACGAAGTTTTTTTGGTTTGGCTGGCTGCTATCAGTGGTTCATTGAAGGATTCCTGAGCCTCGCCACACTGCTAACAACTCTACCAAAGAAACAGAAGAAGTATTAATGGACGGAGAGATGTGAGAAGTGTTTTCAGGAGATAAAGGATAGACTCACTAGTGTTCTTGATCATCCCAACAGGTACTATAGGATTTGCAATTTATACTAATGTGTTTGATAAGTGCTTGAAAATGCACTTAGACATAGTGATTTATCTGTATCATTTGTTGAAAATTAGGTTTAATTTAAATAATTTTACTTGATTTTGTTATAAATGTGTTTTTTGGAATCATAGGTATTTTTTCTGTATTTTCAGGTCACAAAGTGCGTAAAAATAATATTCGGATGAAGAATTATATTGGTGAGGAAATTCTTGATGATTGGGATAAAACAGTTCAAAAATCGGAGTTGAAACGAAGAAGTTATGTAATTTTTGTTATTGTGCTAAATTTGAGCAAGATGGACTCTGAGGACCTGTTAGTATTTTGGCCATAACGTTCTCATCCAAAGTCCAAATGAGGTGATTTTCATGGCCATGGAAAACTAAGAGATAGAGCTACAACTTTCATGAAAACACCTAATACTAATTCTAGCAAGACATTCACCGTGGTGAACATTGTTTTCGCCGGTAGCGAATTTCACGATTCTCTAAATCCGAAAATTAATCTTTTATCCATTTTTTCAAATCTCTTCCATCCAAAACTCATATTTTATCCCCAAAACATCCTTAGAAGCTCTATCACAATAAATAGATCATTATAGGACTCTAAAAGGGGGGGGTGGAACATATACTTCATAAGGGGCAATACATGAGTTTGGAGAAGAGGATACTTTGAAGGAGAAGATCTTCATTGATACAGTTGAAGCTTTCTTGGGATTTCTAAACTAATAAGCTTTCTTCTACCCTTTTTTTATGTTTTGTTTCCTGAATATTTCAATGTTTGATTTAGTTATCGTGTGTGGCTAAATTTATATGTAATTGAGGGGAGTTCTAAACCCTAGACAAGGTTTTAATGGAGTTATTCTATATTTAGTTCTTTCCTCTTTCATTCTTCATGGAGATGTGGTTGATTTACTATTTTTTTCTATAGCATGTTTAATTAATTTATTAGATTGATCAACTAAGAAATTAATAAACATCATAAAGTTAACTTTAGTAACAAT
>WUAT03112288.1:0-12663 GCA_010015005.3 Ulmus americana | reverse complement strand
AAAAGAAGACCTGATTTTTATATTCCAAATCCTAATTCTTTGAAAACCAAGCGTTTACCAATCCTGATAAAAAACCTAATTCTACTAATAGTTTCTTTGTTTCCATAAAAGCATATGAAATGTTGAAAACGTCGTTGGACGGTTAAAGCATGTTTTAGAAATATCAACTAAACAATAGAATAATTTAAAAGCAAACGCTTGTAAATCATCAGTTTACCAGACTTTTAAACATAGAGCCTTGAGAAAGAATATTTACATGCTGAAAAGTAAATAAACAGAGAGAAAGAGTTTAATAACATAATCAAACATATAAGGAAGGAAAACATTTAAGAAAACCAAACATAAACATAAATTTTATACAAATGAGTGGAAAGACTTGCATAGTGGGTTGTCCATCCCCACCTCCCAAAAACACACTTCACTTGTGCATCTCATCAAGCATCAGAGATATGATTACCTTTGGTACCTAAAACACGAACGTAAGTCATGAGCCAAAGCTTAGCAAGTACAAACATATCTCACAAATAAGGTGCAACAAATTCAATAAGTACATAGGTATAAAAAAAAATACAATCAATATAATTATAAATCATGAATGCATAAGCCTATTGAATGCGTACATCTATTTGATTCAGTATACAATAGTCTAGGCTCTTAGTGTTCGTTATCTAGACTTGGACCTTTGTGTATGTACCTAGCACGTTGCTATTGGAGGGTGCCAGGGGAGCTACCGAGGTCCAACACCAGTCCTTTGACTGAAAACATTCCACGATTGTTCTAGATCAAGGAACATCCTCTAACATAGCATTCATAGGTGAGGAAAGAGTGCCCAGTAAGATGGGATGGTACAATATACCTAAATTCATTTTATCCATTGTAACCTATTATCGTAACTTTTAGTCTCTTTGTTGACATTAGTCAGATTATGCAATCAAATGCATTACAATTAATCTTATCGAGACTCTTTTGATAGTTATTACTAGGATGCATGAAACTGTCTTGTTTATAAATTTTTATAGATTTATATTCAAACATCCATGTTGTCTGTATGTAGTGCATGTACCATATAAGCATTATATCATAACTGGTAAAACAGATATTTCAGTATAGTCCCATAATTATCTATACAGAAAATAAGCATAGATCATCATAATAGGTACTCATCAAACATATTGCACATAATTATTTCAGAAAATAAGTTGTTCCATGTTGTAGATGAGGTCTATACTTACCTATTTGCTACACCCATTGATACTTTAACCATTTAGGGCTATAACCTATAGAATGGGAAATAACTATTAAAATCCTCTCACCGAATCTAAGCCGCAGAATGATTTTGCATGCAAAACATAAGTTGCAATAACATCTCCTCCAAGACAATTGACTCTAGATTGTTAGAGTAAAAATAACAATTTAAAACCTTTTATAGAAAACAATATATGAAAATGTATTTGTTCAAAACATAGTATCAAATTTGGAATGTCATATAAAATCTAGGTTCGCATTCAAAATTAGGTTATTTAGTAAAGTACTTAAAGACTTTTACGAAAACCTTTACATGTTAATTTTAACCTTCTTTGACCTTTACAACTTAAGTTGATTATATCTTGTTCAATTTTTATCCTATTCAAGTGGGCTGATTTTGATATATTTCTATGATAATAGGGTTCTTCTCACCAAAATTCCGACTTAAAACTCGACCTAAATCCCCTAGAACCAAAATATTTTAACCTAGTTATCATGTGTTTTTAACAGTTTTACACACCTGATTTTATTTTAACATACCTCATTCAATTCTAAACTAATTAGGTTGAAACCAATTGGAAAATTTCATTAACTTGCTTAAATTTAATCTTTGAAAAGAATCATTCAAATTTTTCCCTTTAACTTAGAAAACCAAACAAAAAACAGAGACCATACAAACAGAGTTTACAGCTTGAACAATCTTTTTGGAAATTCAATTTAACCATTATTCTAACCTCTAAAATTAACTTTAAATTAACCAATTTAGAGTTTAAACCCTGTATAACATTTTAAAGATTTAGCATGTTAAATAAAACCTTAGATTTACACAATTCAAAATTCAAAAACTCAATTTTGCAAACATTAGGCTGAAATTGATTCTTCATTGAAGAGTCAACCTTTATGGCCTTATAACTCACATTCTATAAAAGCTCTTGCTCTGAAATTTTACCATGATAAAATAGACATTCCAAGCTTTCCAACAACCTAAATTTGCTTAAATCTAAATTCTAGAAGTCCCTCAATACTTATATGAAAACCAAGTTACTGAAACTGTCCAAAACCGGGGTTGTATGTTCAAGAATCCAATTCAAACATTCTAATCTCTTGCATACAATTAAAAAAAAACATAATTCATACATGAATTCACATAATTAACAATAATTCTAAGTATTTGGATTGAGAATATACCAAAAGAACTTGCTGGAGAAGGATTTAAGTTTGATGAACACAATTTGGTCCTTGTTGGCCAATGGGTTCTCTGTGGGTGTTCATAAGCAAATTGATCAAAATGAACTTAAATTAACTTAGATTCTATAAGTATTTGGAGTTTAAAACTTACCCAGACGTGCTTGAGGTCTTAGGTTGGAATCCTTGCAGGTTTGGTGATGGGAGAAGCAAGAACACTTGCTTCTTGGAGATATTGCTTCTGGCCGAGAAAGCGTAAAGAGAGGGGTGTGTGTGTGAGAGAGTGTCTTAGAGATTTTGCTATAGTAAACTCTCTTTCAATTACTCTCCAGCTATTTATAGAGTCCTTCAATGTGATTCATTTTCTTAATTAAGCTAGATTAATGAAATAATGGGAGAAAAAATGGTGGCACCACTTCTTTTGATTGATTGCATGAAATATTTAAGCTTAAGAAAGTGACACATGGAATCCATAAATAAATAAAAAAATATTGAAGTTTGGGTCAAGAAGGTTAGCTAGTCGACAATGGCCTAGTAGTGGCCAAGCATCTTGGTGCGTGGGGCTAGGCAGGATAGGTAGGCCAAATGGCTTGGGTGTTGGTCGATAGGAATGATGGTCGAGACAAAGTGTTCGGGAAGCCTGTTGAGCCATGCACCGATTAGGCCTGCTTGGTCTCCCAAGGTCCACGCATTCGTCTCGGTACGGGGCTAGCTTTGTGCGTCCATCCGAGTGTCCTACAGTATAGATCTCGGCGTGCCTAAACAACTCGGTCGAGGCATGCATACCTGTCCAGATGCCATGCCACATGGCACGTACTTGGTGTTAAACAGGCCATCGAGGCAAGCGACTTGTCCAATCAAGCTTGTTTGAACAAGCCTCGTTTGCATGTAATTTGCGCCTCGGTGGCCATGTTGGCTTACGTGGTTGCTCTCTACCGAACAACTGGCCCTAGTGGCCAACTCCTTTGTCTGAACAGACCCCCTTCTGGTGTGGAGCCTTGTCCCCATGTGCAAGGTCATGCTAGCTAGTATGGGGGTGGCCTCAGCCTAGTGGTCTAGGCTCCTAGCTTGGCTGAACCCACCATTTAACCTCTCTTTTTTTAACTTCAATTTTTGTTTCCAATTCAATCCAAACTTCAAATTTCCTATTTTGAATTTATTTCCCATAAACTTTATAATTAATATTCCAACTTATTTTCTATAATTTCCTAAATTAAATTCCAAAACTTATTTATTTTGATAACTTCTAATTTAATTAATTTCAATAATAATTTAGCCCATTAAATTAATTAATTCTCACATAATTAAATCAGCAATAAATTGCGTAATTCCTATAACACAAATTCTTATTTAATTATGCAATTAAAAAACAATTTTATACCAGTTTAGCTTGCATTTAAATTCGTTACATGTACAACCTTGAAAATGAATTTAACTTTCTTATAAACTGTTATAACACTACACATAATTGCACATAAAAATTTCATAGTTGTGGTTCGAAATTAAGGGGCTTTTCTGGGGTTTCACAATTAACCCTCTAATCTCACTTCTTATTGGATGTTAATGGATGGGAAACATCCCACTAACCCCTGCCATGCATTTGCTGATGGGAAATTATTTCACTTCAAGTTGACTTTTGAGCATTTGCATGGATCAAAGTTTAATACAAGTTGAACACAACACCTGGAATGCACTTCCCACTTCTTGCCATTCATCTAATCCGAACATGCAAGGATTTCTTGGTTTGGTTAGACCTTGCAAGCCTTTGTTGGGCTTGATTGGGCCTAAGGGGTTGCCCTGCAAGGTTGTCCAAGCTTGAACATTTTTCTAGCCAGGTTTTGTGGCTAGTTATGGGCTTGTTTGGCTTGTGCACATGGTTTTAAAGATTGGAGAAGGTGATAGCTTAAAGCATGCTTGGGATTTAGTTGATGTTGTGACTAGATAGAAGTTCTCAATATCCACTTCTCCAAGCTTGATCTCACATCCTATCCAACATGTTCATGTCCGAGTAAGGATACTGATTCTGTCCAAATTTGGGTAGGGTACAAGGCCCAATTAGGACCTTGATCAAGTGATGTTTGGCTATCCCGATTAGAACTCTGACAAGTTAGGTTTTTGACTCATCATAAGCATGGTTATCTAGCCACTATTTCCATGTGGTTTCAGTCCATACAGCCCCTATGTTCCTCCCTTGCATTCCTCTCACTTGTTTGTGTCAAGGATGAGCCCATACTTAGCCAATTTTTTACTTTTCTAACCTCTTGTTGTACCTCATTATTTCCTTGTAAAAACCACTTCAAAATCTTCCTTAATTATCCTCAATTTTGTAACTTATTTACTATATAAAACTAGATCACATTATTGACTATATTAATGTACATTTAAAATGTGCATTTAAGGGGTTCACTTGTATCTAAACATTTACAATTACGCTATTAAACGCTAATGAAAATTTTAACCTCCTTCCATTATCTATTACGAATCCATAATCCTTCAAAACATTACATAAGAAATTATTTGAGAATTTATATTCAATTATATCGAAAGTATGTTACAATTTTCGCTAATTAACGAGGAATAAACTAAAAAAGGAAATAAACTTTCTAAGGTTTCACAATTTTACTATATTTCAACGTTCAAACTTGTTATGATTTTTTTTGTTAATTTCATACTTCAAATACAACTCTCAGAGAATTGGGACACAGTTTCCATAGTATGACTAAATATATTTTAACTGATTAGGTAAAAGTTACTTTGATTTATTTTCGGGTATTAATACTATTTAAGAACCACTGAGTTTTATAATGTTAAAATGGCATAGCTTTTTCTTAAAATCCAAATTGTATATTGGATTGTTTAATTAGTCCTGTGAGTGTATTGAATTTAACCTCCCCAAGTTTTGAATGACAACAAAGATAAAGTAAAACTAATTATTTAATCTGGTCCTTTAATTTGTTAGCTTACAAGATATTTAATAATCAATGTGGCTGTTAACGATATTTAAAGATGGTTATCACAAATGTTTTAAAAGACTTTTCAAAAAAACTTATTTTGGAATTTTATGACACTATTATAAAGAAGAAAGAAAATTTTAAAAGTTAGTGATTGTCTGCTAAGAGTGTTCAGGGCATCATAGAGAGCTACCGTGATTGACATCATACATGGCCTTAAGAATTATTCTTACTTTCCTCACACCTTCAGGAGGATATCTCTCACCTTCAGGAGGCTAGGTACAACACTTTTGAAAAATGTCATTTCTTTTCAAGCTTAAAAGTCTCTTAACTTTGTTTGCAAACTTCGTGTATTTACAGTTTAAAACTCATGCAAACTATCTTTCTAAATTGAGACATCTTAATTATTCATAAGGGATTTAATTCTAACGCTTCGGTGAGCACATCCCAATCGTTCCCAGCACCATGAGAAACCGGGAAACTCTTTTCTTTTCCACTCAGAACAATGGTGTATTGTTGGAACCATGGCGGGGACTCACCGACTTGGTAACTTGGCTTACTGCGTGCTCTCTACCATGCGGTATATGCTCAAAACATCATCCGCAACCAGCTACCTCAACATTTGACCGTGCTACACTATCTGGACGAGCTTCACAAGGCTAAGCATTGTGTTTTGGCAGCTCAGCATTCAGCCAAGATTCACCTTTGCGTAGCTCAAAAGTTATTGAGCTCCTTCCTTGTGATTGCGACAGACGCTTGGCTCAGAACTTTGCTTTGTTCTCCTTTGGATGGGCAACTAGTACATCTACAAACTTTCGTGAATCTTGCTTAGATTTTTGCCATGACTCATCTTCCATGGTGGGAATTTCTTGCGATATGCACACATTGATTTCTAGTCTCAGATTTTTGCCTAATGTCGTCTCAACTATTTCTCCCTTAGATTCAGAATCAGAACTTGAGTCAGTGTATGAACTTGAAGAAAAGTGAAGCCTGTCATCATCATCTTCATGAAAATCAACTCCTTCCATAAAAAACAAATTTAAGCTATTATGCATTCTCTAAAAACTTTTATCAATAAAGGGAATGCTAGACCTTCCTAGGTTTATATAGAAAAGAAAACAAGAGAGCATTTAAGACCATTTAATTACCTGACTTAATGGGTTTTCACTAATCGGGAATCTTCTATTGAAATCAACTGGGTCTCCATGCAAGACTCTTGGAATTTCTACTCAAAATAAAATCTACTTATTTATATACTAAGAGACTGGTCAAGCCAACTTATTTAAAGTAGGAATCCTAGTCCAATGAGAAATAGAGAAATTATTCAATTTTCATTCAAACTGGGGGGTTAGATAATTTATCAATGGTCGCATAATAAATCAAAATATGATAAATTGTGAATTTAAATGATAAACTATCAATTTAAATAATATACCAATTTCTCGTAAATTGAGATTTAATTAATAATCTCACAATAAATTGGTAAATAATAAATTATCCTTAATTGGGATAATAATTATTAGTTTTCCTTATTTCCTGATCTTCTAGTTTAATTGAGCTTAGACTTTCTCAACAAGCTGGGAAGTACGAAAGCTGATCCTCAGTGATTATCGAAGTAGAATTCTGGTTTTTTCACAAATAGTTTCCGAGCTAACCTCTTGACTCGAAAACTAGAATGCAATTGTTATGGGGGATTTTTTCACGACTGAGGTGGCATCTGCGACATCATGCGATGTTGGTTTATGGACTAGGTTAGCACCGAGCTTGAAGCTATTCTTGCTAGGCTGGGATTTTAGGGTTCCAACAGTGGTGACTGATTGACTGTCGTCATTCATGTTATGCTTTGGACTCCATAATCACCACATTGGTATGATATTGTCCAATTTGGGCCTAGGCCTCCACAAATTTTCTTTTAGACTCTACCCAAAAGGCCTTATACTAATGAAAATAGTGTCCATACTTATAAACCCATGATCATCCCCTTGTGTAGCCAATATGAGACTTTGGTCGCACACCTAACAATCCTCCACTCGAAGAAAGGACCATCATAATCCGGGCCTCCCTTCAAGAGATCATCTATTCGTTCATCTTCCACACTAGGAAAGATCATCGCTCTATTGAGGTCAACTACTCATCTTCACGATGTTGTGGCACACGCCTTGCGTGAAGCACCAGAGCACCACAACCTTGAGAGCTAGCTTTATCTAGGTCAACTCCTCTCCACTGCATTAGGGCACACGCCTTAAGTGAAGCACCAAAGCACCACCACCTGCCTTGAGCTCAAACACAGATCCATTGCGAGCTAACCCTAGCCCACTATCTTTGTTCAGTATCCAAGGATTTCATCCACATGGCTAAGTACGATGCATGGCTCTGATACCACTTCTTATGCTTTCGACTCCACATATCTATGATTTTGTATGTTTTGGGCCTAGGCCCACACATATTTTTTTGGACTCTACCCAAAAGGCCTCACACTAATGGAGATAGTGTTCATATTTATAAACTCATGATTGTCCACTTGTATAGCCAATGTGGGACTTTGTTTGCACACATAATAGTCCACCCTCATGCTAAAATAGAGCAATTCTTAGTTCTCATTTCCATACTTAGTGAAAATTTGAGGCACGACACCTCTTGAGATGATTTGTGTACAACACGGTGACAATGAGGTCATCTGTGTCGAGTTGTAGAATCCGTAAGTATTTAGGAGCGAATTCCACACCTCAAAGGTCGTCCATGGACTTGGACCGAAAGACCGCTCATATGATGATTGCAATCCCTGGCTGAGCTCCCCTAGGCATGCAAGCTCGGACCTTGGACGAGCTACCCCTAACTAGCCAGCTCAAGCCCTAGCTGAGCTGCCCAAGCTATGCCAAGCAAGGCGAGTTGCATACAAGGTGAAGCTCAACCTCGCACTGAGCTAGGCACAAGACGAGTACATAGATGAGGCATGGCTGAGGCATGAGCACAAGTGAAGTATTAAGCATGCGGGACATGAGGCTTGGCGAGCTAGCCTGGGTGAGCTGCACAAGCGTGCAAGAGATACGCTAATTGAGCTGTACGCAAGACTCTTACAGATGAGCAAGGCGTCCGAACAAGTGAGATACATGGGTGTACTCATGCGGACGAGTGATTTACGAGGTGCCAAGGCATGTGAGCTGAGAAGCACTAGCAAGGACCAGCTCTACCCTTGGCCGAGCTGGAGTACCATACACGTATAACCAACTTTGCCTTGGATAAAGCTAAAGTTCCACAGAACTAGCTCTGCCATTGGTCATGCTGGGTCCTAAGCACGCATGGACCAACTCTGCCTGAAGCCGAGCTGGGCAACCGCACGCCCTAAGGTAGCTATGCCTTTGGTCGAGCTGGTACCGAGCCAAACAGGCCAGCTCGGCCATAGCAACCATGCCTCTGTCGCGTTTTGTCCAATTTTGCCCATATCTACGACTTCTAACCTTAGTACATCTTCAAGTTTACACTTCACACTCATGACGGACTATTTTGCATGCCCATCACCTTTCTGAATCAAGTAGTTTCTCAAGGCACTTCGCAACACTTAGTCAATTTGAGACACGAAAGCTCTAGACTAAGCAGTTATGATTTTAGTTGCTTCAATCGATTAATCTACGAACTCAAGACACATAAGCTAACATCATTATAAAATTCCTTGTAATCGTTATTACAAGGGTCCACATTTTGTGGAATGTTTCTCATATCCAAGATGCACACATGTCATCACTAAGAAAGAGCATGTTTCTTCTCCGTGAAAATAGCTCTTTCTTCCTCCATCAAGTATCCTATAAATATCCCCACAATCACTTTTCAAAGGTATGTGAAATCAAACCTATGTTGTTTCTCTATTAGATTACTCACTCACACTATTTGACTTAAGCATCATAGTGGAATTGGGGGAATAACTCACTCGACCTCTTATTGTTTTCTATTTTAAAGATCATAGTTCTCAAACAAACTCTTCAACTTTGATGCTGTAACATTCACAATGACGATGTCATCTCTCCTTAGCTAGACTTGACTCGATGTCAGGCCATCCTTGTAGCTGGAGAATTGCATAACTAATCCAGAGTTAACTGTTGACCAGATTTTTGTGTCAACATAAATGTTAAGTCAAGTATATTTTAAAAAGAAAAATAAAATTTACTCCGAATTTTAATACTATATTTTAAAGATATAAGAGGTTTTGAGGACCCTACGGGTCAGATCTTCACACATCAGAAGTCGGGTTTTGTTTTTTTGGTTTAAAGTTTGAGTAAGGAAAATTTGTTTTATCAAAAACAACATTGCTGGTTATATACACCTTCCTTGAATAAGGATCCAAGCACAAACAACATTTGTGTTTGTTACAATATCCCAAGAAAACACAATGCAGATATTTATATTGAATTTTTTATTATTATTATATGGCTTTATATAAGGAAAACATAAGCATCTAAGATTTTTAAAAAGGAATAATCTGGCCTGGTTTTGAAAAGCTTTTCATAGGGAGAAAACCCTTTTAAAATAGAGGTAGGAAGCCTATTCATTAAATGGACTACTATGGAAAAGGCGTAACCCCAAAAATGTAAGGGAAAAGGGGGAATGAGCTAGATGAGTACAACCAACTTCTGTAATATGTATGTTTTTCCTCTTAGCCCTTCCATTTTGCTATGGGGTTCTAGGATAGGAAAACCTTACTATAATACCAAGATTTTAAAAAAAGGAAGCCAAGAGAGAAAACTCATTTCCACAATCAGATTAAACCACTTTTATTTTGGTTTCAAATTGCCTCTCTACATATGTTTTGAAATTTAAAAAAAAAAATTATTGCTTAATCTTTAGTTCATAAAAGGTAAAGCCAAGTATATTTGGTATTATCATCTACAAGGTGGAGATAATATCTAGCTCCATTAGTTGATATAATAGGAGCAAGTCCGCATACATTTATATAGATATTTTTAAAAGGTTTAGAGGCAAAATTTTCATTCAGAATAAAGGGTAATCTATGACTTTTTCCAAATTGACAAGATGTGCCAAACGAAGGATCTTTATTCACTGAAGTGGGTATATTATAAAGGGAGAGTATTTGACTGAGAATTTTGACATTTGTATAGCCTAACCTAACATGCCAGATCTATTTTTGAAGTTGAAAGCAATACAGATGGGATACAGGAATCTAAGCTGTTTGATTTTAGTAAAATGGCTAAACATGAGCTAGCTGGTCCAATTTGGCTTTGGTTTGCCTTGAGGGTGTAGAGGTCTTGTTCAAGTTTTCCTTGAAAAAGAACCCTCTTCAAAGAAGCATCCTTTACAAGAAAATAGGAAGCATGAAATTCTAAGAAAACATTATTAACTCTACAAAGCTTTCTAGCACTACCAAGATTGGTTGAAATTTTATGAACATAAAGAACATTTTTAAGATTTATACCATATTGATTGCTAGCACTTAGTTTACAATTACCAATGTGAGAAATGGATATAGTATTACCATCTGTACCAACAATCTTGTCAGCATCAAGAAATGGAATTGGATTGTTGGGGTTGTTCAGATTTGGTGTAAGATGATGAGTTTCTCGTGAAGCAATGAACCAAGCTCTATCTCCAACAGGTTTTGGAGTTGCAATCATAGCAGCCATCTTTTGGTACGAGTTCTGGTTCTAAGATTGATTTTGATGTTGATTGTTTTTTTTTTTTTTTTTTGAGGGTTGAAGTTGACATTATCAAACCTATATTAACAATTGAGTGTTGTATGTTCCATTCTGCCACAAACTTGACATTGAGGTTTGTTCGTTCCATTAGCAAAGTTCTTGTTCCTCTAGTTTCCATTGTTCGAACCATTCTTGTTGCTTGTAAAGGCTTGATTTTTATGATTGGAAGAGTTTCCATCGAACCCTTATTGTAATTGTTTCAATTTCTATTTTGATTGTATTTATGAGAAGCAAGATTTGCAGTTATTAAGGAGCTTTCATCCACATGATTGAAATTCGAAATTCTTTACTTGTGAGCAAAAAGATAAATGTGAAGTTCATTCAACCCAACATATTGAGATCTTGAGGTAATAGAAACAACAAAAGACATGTGATTCGTGCCAAGGCCACTCAGGATGTACATTGCATGATCTTTCTCACTAATAGACATTATGGCATTTAGACCATCTATAATTTTCTTGATGTGAATAAGATAATCAGATATCTTCTTTGAACCCTTCTTGGAAAAGTGTAATTCAAGTTTTAGTTGCGTGACTCTGGTAGGATTACTTGCTGAGTAGAGATTCTTAAGAGCCCTCCAAGTATCAAATGAACACTTATTTCCCAAGATTTGCATCTTTGCACTTTCTAAAAGTGATGAGTAGATGTAGCTTAAAAGCATATAATCTTACCTTAAGCAGTTTGTGTAAAAAGGGTTTTGAGAAGCAACTCCATCTGTGAGATTAGAGTTTATTTTTTTATTTTATTCTAAAAGTATCGTTTCACAAGTATTTATTGTTTAAGTATGATTTCAGGTGTTTGAACGTGATTTTTGGAGATTTATGGAAGGTTCAGGATGGCTCAGAATCAAAAGGAATCGAGTTTGGAACTTAAAGGTTATTACTTGGAAATTCAAGAGCTCGCCGCGGTGAGAATGGTTAGAAAGTCAAGTTCCCATATAAAATCTCGAGGATATCTCACCAGGGCGAGATAATCCCAATATGAAAACATAGGGAAAACTCGCCTGGGCGAGCACAAGAAACCCTAATTCCTCCATGAGCATGCATGATACTCATTGTAGCGAGATTGATGCTCGTTGCGACGAATTTACGAAGATTTGGTTTTTAAATATTTCTATCTTATTTTTAATTCTGATTCAAAGCCTGTAAATGCTAGGTTTTATTCCTAGAATACCCTTAGCAACCCTATGATTATTAATAGGCTTCATTATTGTGTTTGGATAGAGAGACAACACGTGAAAAAGAAGAGAATAAGACTTAAAGGTGAAGGATCTCCATTGTTGCTGCTCAAATTTTTAAGGATTTCATAAACTAATAAGCTTTCTTCATCCCTTATTCTTGTTTATCTATTGCACTCTAGTGTTTTATTTAGATATTGGGCCTGTTTGAGTGTGATTTAAACAGAATTTTAGTGATTTGAGCAGAATAATTTTTTGAATAGGATTCTAAATTTTTTGGTAAAAGTAAGTGGAGTCCATAAGATTAAAAAAAAATTATGTAAAAGGTTGTAGAGATTTTGAGGTTTAATAATAAAATAATATGAAAAAAATAATATTTTATGTAAAATGTAGTGAGAAT
>WUAT03112177.1:0-12665 GCA_010015005.3 Ulmus americana | reverse complement strand
CTACACGACCATTGAAACTTTAACTTTATCTGAAATTGTCTTTTTCCTTTAGAGACTGGGTACGACATCGTAAAAACTAAAACATTTTTCTTTACTGTAAACTTTTCTCTTTGATTTCTGTAAACTAACACTGATGCAAACAATAACACTACATTTCACATGTGACATAACATAGCATCAATCATACGTACAATCCACACAAAATCTCAATTCAAGTCAGAGAACACATAACTCTCAGACAAATCAAAGATCATTTAAGATATCACTTGAAAGTGTTCATGTTGTAGGTGAGATTGTACTTACTGTTTTGCAGTGCAAATCTCTGAATTATCTCGCCTTTATCAAAAAGCTACAGTCCCTGTTTAATGTACTCTCCTGTTAGAAAATATCGCATTAAAGGTTTTACTAAGTTAAACGTAAACTCAAACCCGTTATCCTATTCTTTCAAATACTTAACTAAGTAATTAAGCCGATCCTCATTCGTCGTCGGTCTACAGGTCCCTTATGATGTTGGTCGGTCTTGAATCTTGCGTTCTCGAACTTGGGATATTGGATTCCCTAGTCTGGCTTTAAAATTTGATGATTGAAGTTCTAGTTATCGACCTTAGGATTTTTGTAATAAAATCTTAGGGTTTTAAAATAAAATTTAAATTAATACTATTAAATTGGTTTGACTAATGACTAATTTAGGTTATTAAATAACCTAATTTATAAAGTTCCCATTACTAAATTGATTTCATTTAATTTAAAAGAAATCAATTACCTTTATTAGTTACTCTAAATTTTATAAAAGTAAATTATCTTTCTACTAATATAGGTCATAATTTTTACCATAGTAAAAGTTGTATGATTAAAACTTTACTACTTAACTAGCATATTACATTTATTCCACTAATTCTACTCTAATTCCCATTTAATACATTTTTAGCCTTAGAGTATAATTTCTTTTCAATTTAGCCCTAATGTTAAAGAATTTACTAATTAATTAGGTTATGCTAACAATTATTTCATACTAACTTATAACCTATAATTTAAGCATTTTATCAAATTAATTAGCAATTCCCTAGAAACCCTTCTAACATTTAATTACTTATACTATTACACATTATTTGTATTCATTAACTTTACAATTACCATTTTACAATTACACCTTAAATAGAACACATAGTTTATTAATTTTCTAATTACTATTTTATTTACTATTTATTTACTAATATGCTTGTTTAGTTATTTTTATTTATTTATTTATTTATTATTATTATTATTTAACAATTGGGCTTAGCACATAAATTCATTTTATTTATATAAAAAAAAAAAACAAACAAACAAACCCAATGGGCTTACCTCTCCAGCTCATCTGCCTTAGTCCAACCCAAACAACAAATTTTTTTTTTTAAACAATATAGCCACGTCGACTAAAAATAGCAAAGCATATATATACGTATACATTATTCTTCTTGTAACCGTCACCTTCGCCACGCCACTCCTCCTCATCGCTGGCTCCGTTTGCCGTGCCACCACCACCGCCGAGTTCGTCTCGGTGGTGCACTCATGGTGGTATCATCCATCCACCATGAAACACATCGGAACAGAAATCACCATTGGAGGTGGTTTTTGAAGCTTTCTCGATTCGTTTCAGCACCATGTGAGGGTGGAGCTCCTCCACAGTTGTTCTTGCACCGCTTCGAATCCTCCTAGTCTACCCATCCCGAACTTTGAACGGAGAAAAGAACAATGAGGGGAAGGAGCATGGAAGCTTACCTTTAGCCGCGGTTTCAAGCTCTGCTCCGATCTCTTCTCCTTCCTCGTCTTCTTCCTTCCCTTCTCTATTTTCTTTGTGGTTCAAACCACTCTCTCACTCTTGAACCTTGGCCAATGGTGCCTCGATTCATTGCAATTTTTTTCTTCTCTGTTCCGAAGCTTAAAGGCCGAGAATGGCCTTGTGTCGTTCCATTTTATAGCCTCCTTGGTCCAATGGAATAGTGCCACGAGGGGTAGTGTACTGGCCACGTCCACCCTCTGAATTTTGCAGGCCAAAAACGAGCCTGAATTGCCCCGTACACCTCCGTTTTGCCACTAAAAAATTTCATGCGCAGGAATTTTTTTTTATTTTGTTTGCTACTGTTTCGAGCAGTGGGAGAGGGTGAGGGGCTTAATGGGCTCATTTCATTTTTGTTGGGGTTGTGTGGCAGTGGGCTGACCCAAAGGCTTGGCCTGCTGCCCTTTCTTTTTCTTTTTCTTTTTAACATTACTTAATAAAAATAATATTGTACTTATCCATACATATATTAATAATTTGTAATACGATAATATCACTATAAATTTAAATCTTGGTATTAACAATGATAATAAAACCAATAATTAATAGTAGATATATTTTCCTTTTTGAATTCTTACTAATAAGGTAATAATAATAAGGGTAATACTAGTATCAATAATATCATTACTAGGAATATTATGTGAAATAATAATTTTAGGAATAATAATAATTACAATGATATTGATATCAATAATAATATTATTGGGAATATTATGTTTAATAATAATTCTAAAAAAAATAATAATATTTGTATTATTATTAGTCTCTTTATAATTCAAAACTTATAATATTTTTAAATATAGTAAAATATATTAAAACTTGTACATAGCATTTTTGAGATAAAAAAATCGATGAAACTCGTCTTTGTTAACAAAATATCGTTATTGGTCATATCTTGATAATTATAATCTTTAATCACGATATATTTATATATATCGATAATATCGAAAATATAAATATTTAATTATTATCACTAGATTAGTGATAAATGGGGTATTGATAATTGTAGTATGAAATTTAACGATTATATTCGAAGAATAATTATATTCTGTATCTTATTATCTTCGTCAAATTTTCTCGAATAAAATTTGGCATGTTACGTTGTGTTATCGTACTTCGTATGGGTGTTCATGCCCCTTTCATGTTCATATATTACTTTAGATGGGCTCTTAAATTCTCGTATAGCACATCATACTTTTATGATGGTAATTGCGTGTGTCCATTTGCAACACGTCAATTTCCATTCTTCGAATATTTTCTGTGTACATCTTATTGTCTCGTATGTTAGTGTTTTGATTCACGTATTTAGACTTTTTTTTTTACATTTGGGTCTGAAATCAAATTATCATTTCACATTCCATATCATAAACATGATAGCATTCATCGAATACAATTCGGCATTTAATTTCCGAACATAATAACTATTTCAACAAATACTGACAATTAATCTTTCATTTAATTAATGGCAACAAACCAGGATTAAGGGTTCTAAATTTCTCGGGGTTTACAGATATAAATTATTTTTTCAAGATTTTCCAAGAATAGAATTTTATAGTTAATCAAGAATAAATACTTCGACCAACAAGAAGTTTTTATAACGATTTCACATGAAAAGTGATTGCAAAGTAATTCATATGTGATATTTTCATTATATAGTAAATAAGAAGAATTTTTTGTTTTTTTTTTTTATGAACAGCAAATGTTTTAAAAAAATATATTATGTATGAATATATTTTAGACATAAAACAAGAGTTTTGATGTATGAATTGTAATTTTCTTGGTGTGCAACCTAACTGGAAGTAGTAAGTCAACCGAAGTTATAGCAAAGATAGTAGAATTATAATGATACCTTCAAATAATTTTTGGGTTATACGTAGAATACATATATGCATATGTAAAAATTGGTGGTATTATGGGCTGAAGCCCATTGAACATATGTGGTGCAATTGAAAATGAACTCTAAATATTTGAGTTTCAAATTTCAATACATTAAGCTATTGGTCTAAAGAAAATAATTGGGCTTAGTGGCCCATTTCGTGAGGCCTGTTCACTTTAGGAATAGAAGGGTATAAAGAGGGAGATCGAGAAGACAGAAGGGGAAAACAAAAAACCCCCTCCTTCCTCGAGTTTCTCTATCCCTCTTCCACTGTACCTGTCGCGGGTAAACGTTAACAATGACACCACCAACTGAAGAATGAAGCTCACTCTATGGAGGTTATGATGTCGCGAACTATCACTTAATCAAATTACCTACGTGCTACCAAAATGCTCAAGCAGCTATGAAGTCTATGAGCTTTCCATAGAGAACGCGATCGACTCCGATTTCAAACCTAGAATCCGACTACACCATCGGGTAATCTTGATGAACGCTACGAAAACCCTAAGGGATTGGAGCTAAGATTCGTCGGAAAACTTGGATCTCCAACAAGACTACCGGAAAATCACACGGTAATTCCCGGTCAAATCAGATCACCAATAGTAAATTATACATCACCACAATAATTGCGTCATGGAGTAAAACAAAATGTGGGTAGATCTGGAAATTTTTGCCAAGATCGGGGGATAATGTCATCAATCGTTGTTGCTGTTCTAATTCTGTCCTCAGAGACTAAGGCATCAAAGAGTGAAGTTATTTGTACCGTGGGATTTAGTATGCTAAAACGGCTAAGAGAGGACTTACACTATCTCAGATCCACCCTCGTTGATCGGCATCGAAAGGCATGGATCAAATGAGTCTTTAGCTTCCAAGGTTACAATGAGGTTATTCTAAAAATATGGATTAAAGTATAATCGTGATGCTATGCTACTCAGATTTTGGATATGTTGAAATTCAGAATTCTCATAAATAAAAAGGAGGACAACTGGAAAGAAAGCTAACCGGCGAAATGGAAGAAAAGGACAACAGTGGTAGACAAAAAGGAAAAACAATGCGTAGGATATTCAGGGTTTCAGATTGGACGCATAAGGAACGTCAGCAATGAGTCTTCTCTGCTTAGTCTCAAGTCGTTCTCCAGAAGCTTGTAGAGCGTCCAGCTCAATTTTCATCTCCGTTCGATACCTGCTTATTATCAGAGACGCTTTCTTACTATCTTCCTTAAGTATCTTATGTTCCTTTTTGTATTCCTTCTTTCCTATTCTCAGACGATCCATCCTAGTACATAATTCTTGCAGTAGTTTTCGAAGCGATGCAAGCTGTATACATAGAGATTCATTCTCTCAGGCTCTAGCTCGTAGACGGTGATAAAAGTTTGACACCGAAGTAGCAGTCTGAATGTTAGCCACGTGGACTTATCTGCAGCTGCATAGACAGATCTCCTGACTAGCAACTCCTAATTTTTAGGAGTCAATAACGGGTCAGCAAACCTAAGAGCAATGGCAGGATTTACTATTACAGAATCATTGGATATAATAGGAATGGGAATAGACTCAACGAATGGTTTCCAGGATGTGATACTCCCAGCTACTTGCCCAGAAACACTGAGGTTTAGATCTAAAGAGGTCTAGGGGGCAGACATTCTTGGGAGTATATGAAGAGAAAATAGAATATGAAAGATAATAAAGGATGAATGAGTTTTGTTGTCACACTTTCATAGGATGAAAGGGTGAAGAAAACAAAGATTTCAAATTTATAAGGTCGTAGACGAGGACTATTCCAGTAACACATATCTTTCCAGATATGGAAAGTCAGCATCCAAAATTTGGCACAACTGCGATCGGTAATCTTACGTCTCGAGATTGAGAAAATGCCAGCTGGGCGGCTAGCTTGACGGGATTCACTCCCCAAGATAGGAAATTGTCAAGAGAAGAGGCTGACTAGTTTACCCTCTTATCGGATAACGTGGATGAAATAAGATTTGCTAACTGACTTTATTTGTCTACATGAGCGTCCAATTTCGTATTTCGAGAACAACCCGAGGAAGATGGAAGAGAATATGGTTCAGTACCAGTCCTTTGTGGATTTTCAAGTCCTTAAATCGTGACTTTGGTCAGGTAAAAAAAACAATCTCACTGAGATGTTTTGGTTTTGGAATAAATAAATAAATAAAATTTAGAAGCTTCTAGGGTTAGTTAAAGACGATCTCTGGTCTGGACGAAAGGTGAGATGATTAAGAATTAGCGTCTATAAGTGATGACATGCTTAGATAAGAATATAAGTAGGAGAGAACCATAAAATAGCTAAACCAAAAGAAAAGGATTCGAGGAAGTTAGTAAGCAAAAAACCGAAGTTGTCTAAAGTATAGCGGCGATTGAAGGAATGCAAGAAGAAAAGTCCGACAGTAGGATAACGATTTCATATGTATAGAACTTAAAATTAGAATTATTACGATTATAAAAGTAAAGAGATGTAGTTGCGACAAAAGAAAGGAGGATAGAGGCAACGCTAAGGGTAAATGTAGACATATTGTGGTGACGAAATTTATTATCATCGTGAAAACTAACCAAGTTTACCTAGATGCTAAATGGGAAGAATGAAAACCATTTTGATGTCTATTACGGAGAATTTCTAAAGTTTTGTAGAAGGAATGCTCAGAAGGAGAATGTTGGAAAATAGTAGTGTATAAATTTTCCACTGGCAATCATTTGGTGACCCAACGGGGTAAATCCTACGAGGTATTGTATGAGAATGGAGATGAACCTCCAGAATAAGGGAGTAGGACGAAAAGATAGATGAAAAAAAAATCGTACCCATAAGATTGTAAACAACTACGGGAGCAGATGAATAAGTCCTTCCAAGAAGGTCAACTGCATAAAGTCGTTATGAAATTTATGCATATAGATGTAGGCGATCGCTAGAACTTCATGATTGAAGATACTATATTCTAGAAGGTAGCTCTGAGGAAGAGTCGATAGTAGTCTAGAAAAAAAGCATAAACTGAATCATAGGTACACTATAAAGCCTCTTACGGATTAACACTACTTCCAAAATAGTTTACGGTTCATGATATGTCACATGTCTCTGTACGAGACAAGTATGCCTGTAATCTATTCTACGTCTTGGAGAATGAGCCAATCGAGGTACATAAGGATCTGATGTATGAAAAGAAGTTCGATTACGACGCTTAGATCAAAAGGAAAATACATCATGCAATAGAACCACACGCCTCGTGTGTAAGACCCAGGAAAATTAGCATCATTAATTTTCCCCTACTGTAATTAATTAATAATTAATCTACAGTAATTAGAGAGGAATTTCGTACGGAGATTATAATGTAGGAAATTAAGTTAATAAGTTTCGAAATTAATTATTATTGCCGAATATGTTATTGGCAATAATAATACGAAATTATGCAATATGAAAATTAATATTTAGGAATTTTCTAAATTATGGAAAAGAAGAAATTAGTAAGGAAATCTCAAATTGGAATTTGAGATTTATAAAGTAAAAGTTTGGGAAATAAGTGAAATAGAATGTCAACATTAATTTTAACATTAATATTAATATTACATTTTATATAATGTTTTGGAATTTCACAATTTAAGATTTAAATGAGAAATTATTAGAAATAATTTCTAAAAGTATGATTAAAGGAAAATGTGGTGAAATTTGAAAATAGAGTAATTGGATAATAATAATTTTATTATTATTAGTATTATTATTATTAATATTATTAAAGTTTAAAAGAAAATTATATATATATATATATATATATATATAAAGAGATAAGATAAAGAGATGGAAGATGATAGGAATAGCAAAAGTGGCATTTAATGAAGCTAAAAAGCTTCACATGGTGCAGTCCGCTGACCAAATCGCGGACCTGGAAATTCGGCCTACCGTTCACCCAGTAGGGGATTCCGAGTGCCCGGTATATGGCAGATCCAGAAAAAAAAAATGTTTGGACATGGGACTTTTGGAGGAAAGTTACACCGACTTACACCTCTTCTCTTTGACCCGATTTTTTCTCCAAGTAGGGACTCTATATTAGGAAATTGATAACACTTATATTGGCTTAAAATAAAAGGTAGGAGAGAGAAGATATTTAGAGCAAAAGTTGGGGTTTTCTTAGCTTGAAAACCAAGATAAACCGAGAGGGGAAACCGAAGGAGAGGAGGAGAGAAGGTGCTTGGAACTCTGATTTTCTCGTGATTCAAGTATACAACGACGTTCTTCTGTAAGTTTAATCTCTCCCTAACTAGTTTAAACTTCGATTTCGGGTTTAGAATGGATGTTAGAGAGAGAAGTTAGAGAGAGGGAATTTAATGGTGATTTTTGTTCCGGTGAGTTTCGGGGGCGGTGCTATATACTGTTGAGTTCAGAACGGAGAGACGAGACTAACGGTAGTCTCAAATTTAAGTTTGGTGGCCGGAATAGTGTAGAGGTGGTGTAAAATTGCCGATGTGTTTTGTGATCATTTGGCCACCTTGAGGGTGGCTAGCCACCAACCAGTGGTGCTATTCGGCCAGGAAATTAGTCCGGTAGTTAGCCAGAGTGTAGGAGACCATCCTAGGTTAGACGGTAGTGGTAGAGAGGCAGCGGTTGCGAAGGAAATCGATGGTGAAGGTGGAGGTTCGTTAGAGGGCCATCGGAGTGTTTTGTTTGGGGGTGTCTGTACGGTCCGATTTTGATGTATATATATATGTTTGTTTTAAAATATATATAGTGTGTGTGATGTGCAGGGCACGTGAAGGAAGAAAAGAGAAGGAAGAAAGAAAAATAAAAGAAAAGGAAAAAGTAGGAAAAAAAAAGAAAAAGGAAAAAAATAGGAAAAAAGTGGAAAATTTGAAATGGGTTTAAAATTTTAGAAACTTTACAATTTAACCCAGTAGGAATTTAGAAAAATTCCGATATTTTAGGATTTGTCGAATTAGCGAATTTAGATCGAAATTACGCTTTCGATTTAAAATTCTATAAATACGATTAAATTAGAAAATCGCTAATTTAATTTACTTTAAATTAGTGATTATGGAATTTAATTTATGTTTTTACGAAATTGGCAAAAAAAAATTATAATTTGCGACGAAATATTCTAATGGACGAATATTTTGTACAGGACAGTAAATTTCTCCACAAACATGACGAGTGGGGATTTGCTTGCAAAACAGTAAGTACAGATTTTAACTCAACACAAGTAGACTGTGGTAATGGTAGGTTGTTGCGTGTACCTTTGTTTGTTGGACTTATATGCTGTGTTGATATTTGTTGATAACATGTTGTACTGTTTGCTATGTTTGCTATATCATTGGATGCTGTATGTGCTGCTTTAAATAGAAACTTGCTAATTGTGTTATGAGCATGATATGAATTTACGCTTTGCATCCAATTATGATATTCAGTGTATCATTTGTCATGACCATGCATTATAGGTCTGGTACCCGCAGTTATGCAAGTAATTGTCAAATAGGGTCTCACACATTTAATTGGAGACAAATTGTTCTAGTAATGTGGCTTATGCCATCAGGAGATTACTAGATGACAAATCACTGTATAAGCCTAAAATAGAATTATGTATTTCCATCACCTTATTTTCTGAGCATTCCTACCTCGTTAATGATTAATGAAGTGGCACCACGTGGAATGTTTCCAGGCCAGAGGATTGGTGAAGGATCTGGGTCGCTCCCCCTTCTCCCCCCATTGGCTGCGCACAAATTTTCGTACCCTTAAACTCGAGTCTAGTACACGAACCTCATGATTACTAGATCGAAGTATTGAATTAAGAGAGATTATGCATATGACATGCTCATACATTCATGATTCATGTTATTTGTTATATGAAGTATGCTTAATGAAATTGATATGTTATGTGGTATGCTATGTCTGTACTTGCTGGGCTTCGACTCATGATATCTACTTGTGTTGAAGACCCTGAGGTAAGCATAACTCTGGTGCATGATTTGGGGTGTAAGCGCAGTTGATCTTTGGAAGGTGGAATGGTACCCGTCTACGTATATATTTTTCGCATATGTTTTACGTATGTTTTCTATATATGTAAATTATGTCAGTTTAACATGTTTTACGCCTATGCTTTTACGGTATTTATTTTTGGGCATGTAAATATTTAATACCGTAAGTTTTACTACTCTGCTTAGGGTAGTTAAGTTTTCCTTTATGTTTTATTTCCAAAACTCTATGTTTCTAAGTTTTTCAAACGTCGACTTAAAAGTATTTTAATTCGTACTTCACCAAGGTTTGAATGAATTGACCGATGTTCCGAAAAGGGTTTTAAAAGTTGTTTTAAATAAAAAAAAATTTCCCTGGAATATCGGGTCAAATCACGAGTAAAAGGGGTTAATTATGTGTTTAAGAACCCAGGTCGTGACATCATGAAACCTTTAGGGCCGAATTATAAAATTTAAGACTCTACTTAGGAAATAGAGGATGCAATAACAAAACAATAATCTAGTGTCATTCTAAATTTTCGAGGACGAAAAGTTTATAAGGAGGATAGAATATAAACCCCAAGGAATTTAGAACGCTGTGAATATGATTTTTGTTGTCGATTTAATAAATCAATCGACAATATTTGTATTGTGTTCGGATTTAGCATAATGCCGAATATGTTTTTCTTATACAAATTACGTTTAAGAAAAACTAGAGTAAGAAAACGAATAAGAAACAGATAAATTCTAAATAATAATATTTACCAAAAATAAAGATTTTATGAAATATAACTACTTCCAAAGAATTTGAACTAATTAGCCATTAATGAAAATAATTAGATTATTAATTAATATTAGTGGATTTAAGAAATTAAATAGAAATTTGTCAATAATGAATAAATTATTGATAAATAATTTAAGTCAACAAAGATTTCGAATTTAAACAAGACAATCAAATTCGTTTATATTAAAAATTTCCATACATCAACAAGTTTCTCAATTTAATTATCGGGATGAATTTAAGTGGAAAAACTATAATTAATATTTCGAAGCAACTTGAATGTTAAATAAAAATTAAACCTTTAATTTTAGTTTCCACACTACGGCCTAAACTGTAAGTAAGTTCTGAAAAGAAATTATAATTTTCACCCTCATATGTAAGAATGAAAACTTTAAAGTCACATTACAAACTTCAGGGACTAAATTGAAATATTCCAAAGACCTATTAGCAATTAAGCATAAGATGAGGATTATTGTCCAACAAATTGATTATTAAACAATATATATATATAACCGAGTAGCAAAGTCCCTCCTCAGATGCTTGGCCAAAGTTTGGTCAAAAGCTATAGACATAATAATTCCAACCAAGAAACACAATGAATGGATTTGAATCATTACAAAACAGTCCAATGTTATTACAAATTCTATACCATTAATCAAAGTAAACTAAACCTGAAATACAGAAAAACTCAAATCTGAAACAAAAAAAAAACGAAAACACCCTTAGTAAATCTGCAGAAAACTTAGCTACTGCTATTGACCTAGAATGGCCGGAAACATACTCCAGCCAACTTGGTGAGTAGTGGCCAACCGCAGTGGCCAATCACTTGCAAGGAAAACACAAGCCTAGTATGATAATTCAAAGCTCAGAAGATTCTCTATCAAATCTCTCGGACAGTTATTAAGGTAACGGTTAAGACTCAGTCTTAGTAAGTCTTTCCAGCATGTTAGTAAAACTCATATTAACAATCATCCAACTCAGTAAAACACATAATTTTTCAAATATCAATTTATTTAGAATAGAAACTTTGTTTTCAAACACCTTAATTGTGCTCTTCATCAAACAGAAAACTAACACAACTTCTCCACAACTCGGTCACAATATGAACACAACAACTTTTAGCACAAAATTCCTCACAATATAGTCAGAATCTTAACAAAAACAGTAATATCATAGTGTGCATCATGAAGCTGTAGAAACGCCAAATCTTCTAGATCATGATTTATACATAACAGTCAAATCCTCCACAAACTAACTAGATTTCAGAAACCCTGTTTCTCATCAAACAAAGACTACCACAGTCTCTTCTTAACACAAACATTATAGTAATTCAAAGACAAGATCATAGTATACACAGAACAATAAATTTTCTCACAAACAGAATTAGTTTTCAGAAACACCATCGTGTTCATCATCAAACTACGAAAAACTTCCCAGATCAATTAGGATTTTATCAGAGACGCCCAAATCACAAAATAATCAAAAAATCATAGATCTACTTAGAATTAATTTTCAGAAAGTACCAATGGTGTTCATCATCAAATTTTGCAGACTAAACCCAGATCAATTAGAATTTCAACAGAAAAACCCTGAAATACCACTTAATCAGAAATAAATCCTCATATTCGGTATACCAATAGGGTTTAGAACAAGATTACCCAATAAACCGATCTCGCACGACGGCGCGGGGGATAGCCGGAGAAGACCGGAATCCAGCCTGCGCGACCGCCGTGAAGGATCGAGTAGGAGCAAGCCCCGATCAACCCAGCTGTTGAGCAAGGCCAAGTTGGAGTCAAGGAAACAGGAATAGCCAACCAAATCTGAGAGGATCTGGAACCAACGAGAAGAAGGGAGGCTGGAAACCCTTCGTGGTTGCTGGAGAAATCAGATCTGAGCAAATAGCCAAGAGCAGTGAGGCGAATCACCCACTTACGAGTGAAACCACGGTGAGTGAGTAGAGCCACCGCACACAAGGGCCGCTGCACGCCAGGATCACCTTGCACAAGGTAAAACCCAGCAAGCAAGGTGACGGCGAGGAGTGGCGATGGTCAGAAATCACGAGGGGGCAAAGCGGTTCAAGAGGGTTCGAGGGAGACTGAGTGGAGTAAGTGAAGAATCGAGAACAAAGGTTTGGGGAACCCCTAAACCGAAACCAAGAGAAAAAAAAAGGGGGGGGGGATTCATTTCCCTTAATAAAAATGAAGAGAGAAAGAAAAGATATTAAATAATAAAGATATAGATAATAAT